>LPNX011061433.1:0-7500 GCA_001517045.1 Pseudotsuga menziesii | reverse complement strand
GCTAGGGTTTAAGAGGCCATCAACATACTGGGGTTGAAAGAGAAATGTACAATTTTCAGCAAGCATATATAAGCAAGTTTCAGAGATAATAAAGGTCCACACCTGACTAACTGAAGGCTGGTCCAAGCTTTCTCTTCAATCCTCTTCTTGCTCCTCTTGCTCCAAGAGACCTGCAAAACGAATTATACCTTCCTCAAACCAATATGACCACATATAAACAAATGATAATCAAATAAACATGAACTAATGATCTGAATAACATCATCATATGATCATAAACAGAGATTCAATCACACATTGAATAATGATTTGGGAAGAAGAAGAACATCACATCTTTATTAATCTTGAAAACAAGTACAAGTATACCTTCTCTTCAAGTTGGCACCTCACGAAACCTTGATCTGGTTCTACTGCTTCTCTTCTCCAAAGAACTGAGCCTTCAAGCTCTGCAACACAAGGGGATGACCACTAGGGCAAAGGTGTGGGCAAAGAGAGTCCCAATTCCTCTAGCATAACAATGCATAAATTCAAGTCCCGTCTCATGGACCTCCCTACCTCTATTTATATGGTTAAGGAAGAGTTAGGGGCGAAGACAAAGTTGTTATAACTGAAGAAGTCAGTTGCATAACTACCCAAACTAACTGAAATTCAAAAGGCGTGTTTTTTGATATTTTTAAAAGGTATCCGCGAGTTGCATAACTGGATAGTCATGGATACGAAAAGTATACGCGGGTTGCTATCAAAAAAATTCACGGATAAGAGCAACTTTTTGCATTCGCGGGTACGAAATAGAGCAACTCGCGTATCATTCGCGGGTATGCCTTAAGGAAAGTCGTGAATACACAAAGAACGCATTTTTAGGGTATTTATGGGCATTTTCAGACTTTATTGTCTTCTGGAAAGTTTTAGCTAACTAAAATACCTTTCCAATGGCGTATAGATGAGGTCAAACGGAGTTACAAAAATCAATATATGGGTCCTCCAAGATAGGTGTTTTTTCAGTGACTTTCAATGACTTTCATGAAGTGTCGTCATGGAAGTGTCAACAGGCGACGAAATCATGGGAAAGTGGTCACATGAAGAGATGTGTCATTTTGGGCTATAACAGATGCCCCCTAATGTGTGAGGTTAGAGGGGAAGACGATAGCCGAAATACATTATAAAGGAAACAGCTGAGTATGGAGAGAGCAGAGAATCCAAGATCGAAAGGCTCGAGTGAAGGTACCTGTAAGAGAGATAAATGTCAGAAAAACTGATCGCTGGGACATACAAGTCCATATACAAAACATCGCCATAAATATACAAGCGGATCCAACATATGTATAACTGATGAAACTATCATGGTCGCTCAATATGCAAAAAGGCGCCATATCAAATCTAAAGGAGTCATGGCCACAAATGAACAAGGTGGATCCATGCTCAACAATCGATCATAGCCACAAAAATACAAGGTGGATCTATGTCTCAGCAAAATGTCATATAAAATGTAACAAGGTCTTGCGCAAATTGGGCAATAGCAAAATGAGGATGCTACTGTCGGCCCAAGGTCTTCAATCCAAACCGCCCAACAAAGGTACGAATCCTAACCATGCGAATAAATGAGTTGAAGTCAAACATGGAGGAAACCGTTTGATTACCGGTCAATAATGAAAACCGTTAACAAACGCGAGGGAAACTACCATAAATGAAAATGGTCCCCAAGGTACCTAGTACATTCTAACAAGTGTGGTTACAAGGACTTGAATTTGAACACTTGAAGAATCCATCGAGTAGGAGACATTAAGGTATTCCCACTACCCAATAGCGAGGGAAATTGCCATTGATGACAACAATCCCCAAGGTACTGTCATAAAACTCTAAATCTCATCCCCAGAGCAAGATGTGTTGCAGTCGATAGGAAGAGATCCATTGGAAGGAAGGCATTAAGGCATCCTTCATCATCCAACACGAGGTAAGTCAAAGACTAATTGGATCTGGAATTGTACTTAATTTCACGACAAGGAACGCTGAAGACATGATGTAATGAACTGATATTAGGGAATGGCCGACACAAAAGGTCAATGCAACTGCAGAATGGCCGACAAAGGTTTAATCCTTGAACAGTGAGCACAACACAAAAGTGACTTAGGCAGCATTTGACACAAAAAGGGACCAACGAAACAAATCTGCAATGTAGGAGACATTGACGGATTCCCCATATAATTGGAAAAGAGACCAACTGGAGGAGTAAGAAACTCTGAATCAGGATAAGGTCAAAATACTAGGACCCAACTGTTTGATAGACTCAAAACTGGTGCTATGTTCAAGGAAACAAGACTTGCTACCATGATGTAAAAAACATGTGAATGAACTTCCCTTCCCCTCTTTCTTGTAAAGGTTTAACGAGTCCAAGAAAGCAAACTCGGGACCATATTCATTTTTGGCAAGCTCGAAGAAAAGAAAGAAGAATGCTTGATAAAACACTAATTCATGGATTTTACGAGCCTGAACTAGTACATGCTTGACGGTGTTTTCATAGTTTAGAGAGTCTGAAAACTCCAAAGAAGACTCCAGGGGGGTCCTTTTTCGTACAATTTAGTCTCCTGAGGCCGAAAAAGTATAAAAAAAACCAAAGAAGAACTCTCTTAACTTCCGAATAAGAAAAGGTGCACCTTTTTCGTACTTAGTCAGGAAGGTCCGAAAAAGGTTAAATTACCACCTACCCAACGCTCCTTCAAAAGCAGCATATAGCCTGATTTTTACGAGTGTGAAGGAAGGCAAGATCACTCGGAAAGATCCATTTGATTACCAGAAATGGAGCATACAACAATAAACTTGATGCTTTGTTCTTTAGGGTTTAACGAGCATGAAAAAGACATAAAGTACACTCAGAATCTTTTTCATGTTTTGGTCCAGAGCACGAAAAAGAGAAAACTAAGCTCATACCAGAGGTTCCTTTTCTGTAAGTTTAGTCCCTCAGGTCCGGAAAAGAGATAAACCTATGCCTGAGAATAGTCTTCTCAATTCAAATAGAAAAGAGAGTGATCCTTTCTTGTACTATTCCACATGGTCCGAGAAAGAGATAACCTACCACCAATGTGGATGCCCATTCACATATTCTTAACGAGCCTGAATGGACAAGTTTACTCGGCAGTCAAGTCTATTTTAAGGAGTCAAACTTGGACCTAAAGAAAATCAAAATTCTTTCCCATGAAGTTTTAACGAGTCCGAAAAAGTCAACTCGCGGCCTCCTTACTATTTTTAACGAGCTCGAAGGAGAGCAGAAAGAATGCTCTAAATGCGAGGAGATGAGTGTCATAGACATGCGAAACTAGTTCCAAGCGCAAGGAACAAACCTATGCATAATTCAAGGAAAGTGAACAAGATAAGGACACTCGGGTAACATCTCCTCAAGGTAAAAGGTGTCAAGTTGCAAAGGAAAAATGATACAAGGCTTAGAGATGATGAGAACAAAGATGAGGGCTTATACAACGAGCTAAAAGTGTGGAAGCTGACATTAGGCTCAAAAGCAGGAGCAGAGCACATGCAAATGAAATTATAGCTTGAACAACAAGGTGAGGCCAATAAACAGTTGTGAATCCAACTACAAATCCTGTCTCCAAGAAACAACAACATCAGAATCATGTTCAGAAGAAACGATCCGATGTGGGTCACTTTGGCAGAAACACATGTGACTTTGCTATCTTCTATAAAAGGTAAAGTCAAGGCAGAATCAACTGAAGAAGAATCTAAAAAACCAAGTCCCGAGGGTTTATAATCAGTAAGATCAACCTCAGAAGGAGAGAAAAAATCAACCAGGGAGATAGAGTTTGCAGGGACAAACTCAATATCACAGGAGTTGAAAAATTCATAAGAAAAATCAAACTCATCAGGATCACTGACTTGCTCTTCGAAGAAAGAGTCAAAAAACTCAACAAGACCAACATCAGAAGAAAGGTCAGGCTTACTAGGCAAATCAGGGTTAGACTTAGTCACAACTGAACCAACATACAAAAGAAGGTCATACTGTATCAAAGAATCTAGGAAGACTTCATCCGAAGGAAGGAGATCATCCGAGATAGGACACATGTCTAAACTTTCAAATGGATTGACAGAGTGGGGAGAAGGCTCTACAGTCTGTATAGGATGACTCACCCGGTCAACTGCTGGGACCAAGTCCTGAGAAGGTAAGCATGAAAACAGAGGCTGCTTCTCAGTAGCAATTGAACGCAAAGGACAAGAGGCCACATAGTTCACCTGTGGCGGGGTAGTGTCTATATAAACACTGGGAATCAATAAAGGAAAGAACTGGTCTATGGTTGGGTCAGGAGATGGATCAAGGAAATCCAACTGATTGATAGTGACAATTTATTTTCCATGATTAAAGTACATCACATGAAAGAATGTTGACACCACAGCTTGCATGGCATAGACATAATCACGTCCAAGGGATCTTCTATCACCATGAAGTCAACTAAGACAGTCTTCCCACCCAAAGTAACAGGTGTTTGAGTAAGAATTCCCAAGGCTATAGAAGTTCTTCTATCAAATGCCAGTAACTGACTAGCAGTCAACACAAGGCTGGGAGATCCCATGCCTCGCCAAGCACGAGGAGACAAAATACTAACTGAGGCTCCTTCATCAACAATACAACAAGCAATCGTATAAGGTTCAACTTTGACCTTTATCTGGAAAGGTGCATTAGAAGGAAGGTGCGGCTCAACTAGGCTATCCCAATCAAAGGAAGCAATCCGAGAGCTTGGTGGGGGTTGATCTGAAGCTAGTTCAGTGCCCCCTTGTTCAGTAAGTTCTGAACTGGCAGTGAAGAAAATGTGACTAGTAGACACTTCACTCTCCAAAGGAAGAGTGGGATTGATCAATAATGGAATCGATTCAACCGCTTCTTGAAAGTCACTCTTTGAAGGGAGAGTGGGATTGACCAAAGATGACATTGGTTCAATCACATCAGGATCACTCTTCGAAAGAAGAGTGGGATCGACCAAATATGAGATTGGTTCGACCACTTGATCAACCAAAGGCTGAGTAGGTTGTTGAGAAACTATAGGTTGTTCAGGAGAAGGAAATCTTGAGTCTTGGACCACACTCTTTGCACCTCTGCGATATCAGGGCACAGGTGAGTAAGATGATCTCCCTCGCATAGCATACAAGGGAACTTAAGTTTGCACTTCGAACGACCAGTTTTCACAACTGTGTCAACATGACTAGCAGTGGCTGACTGTTTGCTCTCAACATGACCTGCAGAGGATGAGAGTTTGCCCCCAGCATGAACTACAGAGGCTGGGTGACTGGGTCCAACCTGACTAAGAGAGGCTGGTTGTTGAGAGACTTCAGAATGTTCAAAAATGGGATGACCATGAACCCAAACTTTTCGCACCTCCGTAATAGAAGGGCATTTATAAGTAAGGTGGTCTCCCTCACAAAGCTTACAAGGAAACTTGGGCTTGTGTTTTGAACGGGTAGTCTTTTCAATAGTGTCAACATGACTTGCAGTGGCTGACGAATTGTCTTCAACATGAACCACAGAGGCTGAGAGACTGCCCCCAGCATGACTTGCAAAGGCTGAGAGACTGGATCCAACATGGCCTACAGAGGTTGGATGGGCACCACCAACATGAACAACGGAGGTTGAATGGTTAGGATCAATCTGATTTACAGCAGTTGAGTGTGTGCCCCCAGCATGAACAACAGAGGCTGGGTGGATGGATCCAAGATGAACAACAGAGGTTGGATGTGGAGGTTCAACTTGAACAACAGAGGTTGAACAGGTGCCCTCAGCATAAACCATAGACGCTGAGTGACTGGATCCGATGTGCCCTAGAAAGGTTGGAAGGATCCTACCAGCATGATCAACAGAGGCTGGATGGTGAAGATCAACTTGACTTGCAGAGGTTGAGTGCTTAGATCCAACATGGCCTGCAGAGGTTGGATGGGTGCCCCCAGCATGAACCACAGAGGTTGGGTGGTGAGGTTCAACTTGACTTGTAGAGGTTGAATGGGTGCCCCCTTGCTTATGTGCCTTCTTCCTATTCCTCCTTCTTTTACTCCTTTTAGACTGTCGGTTACTAGTATCAGAACTTTCACCGCATGAGGTAGAAGGAGGAGGAGAATCAACTACAAGTGAAGGGGAAATAGTGTTTTGATGCCCTTGATATAAGGAGCTTACTTGAGAAGCATCAGGGGCATTCAGGATAGTTGGAGTGGAAAACAACCACACCGGTAGCCCTAGGGTGGCCATCAAGGGAACACCAACATTCCCCGTGAGAGGAATATTACAAGGAGTTCCCATCATGGGGATCTCTTGGTTGGTGTTCAAAGGGGTGTTAGCCATAGTTTCAAACCAGGAGACAAAGTCCGAGGTTGATAGACAACCAAAATTACAAAGCACACACCTAAAGGCACACTAAGTACAGACAAACCACATAGCACTCACTAAAAATTCCTAAAGCCAAAAAGACAAACATGTATAAGATACACTTTCTAGAAGAAAGCTGAGAGACAATTACTTGGCGTCCCTGTAGATGTTCTTAGGCACAAGCGAAGGAATCACCCACCACCCTCCCACACTTTCTACCGGGGTTACCTTCCAAGCCTGTCCAAGGTCAACCAGAAATAACCTTCTGCTGTACCTGTGTATGAACCCTAGATGTCAAAGAGACTAAAGGCTACCTTGGCTATACCAACAGTTTGGGGGGACAGTCGCAAGCCGGACTCGTACGCATGGGCAGGGTAGCTGAGCCTGAAAATCTGTCTAGGACAGAATCCCCAGATGCGTAAAAGTCCTGAGTTATGCTTTGACAAGGATTCAGAGGGTTATCTCCTCTTTCCAGGCCTCCAGACGGCCTCGTGCTTAGCTCCCGTTTGAGAGGAGCTTCCTAGATATAGTCGATAAAGTCAAGGATTTACCTAGTCATTGGCCAACTACGTCTGAGGTTTAACACTTGTGGGGAGTTTAAACTCTCTATCCCACAAGTCTAGACTAAGCTAGTTGGTGTATGACCCTATAGAATAAAACTTACTAGTAATTTTTAAATTATATCGTTTATTTTAAGGGTTGTTTTTAGTGAGAGGGTAAATGGCATGAAACTTATGTGGTGTTTTGACTCAAAATTGAAACAAAATGACTAAGCAAAGAGATATGAAATGAAAAAAGCAAAAACTATTCTCTTTATTTTTCTTTTTCAAATAGAAAACTTGAAAGCCGCAAAAGAACAAATTCTTTTTATATTTTATTTTTTCAAAAACAATGATATGCCATGCAATCTAGACTAAAAACCTAATCTACATGCATATAAAGAAAACATGTGTTTTTGTCTTTTTCTTTTATAAATGCAAAAGAAAAAACAGCCTATCAACTAATGCAAGCAAGTACTATAAGCAAAGCAAATAGACAACTACTCTACACCCCAAAAACAAACCCTAGGTTTCCCTAAAGTTAGATATCAACCTCTCTTGAAAAGAAGGCTTACAAAAGTAAACAAGCCAACAACTTTGGAATGAAGA
>LPNX011061423.1:94955-113953 GCA_001517045.1 Pseudotsuga menziesii | reverse complement strand
CCCATTACTCATAGTGGAAAAACATCGTAAAGGTACTGAAGAACATTCAGACAAGAACATAGGTTCAGGAAGTTAGAACGCTCTTACAGCTACTGAGACACAGTTGAAAAACAAAATAGTTCACATTCAACATTGCTCATTTAATCACATTGATACATGCCACATAGCACTTTCTCCAACAGGAAAAATTTGCAGTCTCTGGTTGCAAAACGAAATAGTTCCTCTTACAAGCATTAAGTTACAAGTTTTCCAGGGAAAAATCCCCTGTAAGTTCTAACTTTCAAATATTTAAACTACAATAGCAGATCATTTGGGATGCCCCCCATAAACGTGTGAAATTTCGGTCCCTCCTGGCATTTCATATCCTCATTTTATTTTTTCTGTACGCATTCATGCTCTAACTAGTAACTGATAAATCTTTCGGGTCTGTGCCTTTTTTGCTATTCATTTTGTCTTTTTCTTCACTTGTCCTCCTTGCGACCCTACTAGTTTCGGTTTGATCTTTGTCAAAACTGTCAGGCTATGCCTTCACGCCGTGGTCACCTCAACAGTCCCTTGAATCCACCTACGATTAATCAATGTGCATCATTCGTTGGGATTGCATTTTAAAACAAAACGTTAAAATCTATCGATCAAACGGCTGCTCAACAAGAAAGATCATGCGTTGCATTATTGCTAACACGGCAGGGCAGATTTATCCACAGTCGCATAGGCGGGCTTTAACAGGCGATGGGCGCTACGAAACACTTAAGCACCTTGGAGTCAGGAGAGTTAAGACCCAAGATGTGGGAGGGAAAAATTCAGATTGGAAGTCAGAAAGACAATGGCAACGTAAGCTAATTAGTGCTTCACACAGCCGCAACGACGGAAAATATAAAGACTACGGACATGTGACCCGCATCGACGGTGGAGTGCCTTTCGTTTCCGGTAGCTAGTTGGTTTTAGAGCGGCAACGGTAGAAGCAAAAGGTTATAGACATGTGACTAGAAGACCGACACGCATCGGCGGGTGGAGCGCTTTACACATCGGGTGCTTAGCCTATTTGGGAGCCGCAATGGCGGAAGAGAAATAGACAATAGCTTGCAGTCACATAAAATTGCTATGTGTTTAAAAACTTTAAAATTCGTTGACAATTGAAACTGTTTCACCTCCGAAACAACGCTTTTCCAACCCCTTGATCCGATTTCTCTTCAACCCAGCAAAAAACAAACTCTAAGATCTGTGACCCACAACAATTCCAAACATGAGAAAATTTTTGAAAACCAGGATGAAAAGCAATCTTCAAGAAATCATCCAAAATTAAAGCATGACCCAAAAATTCAAGGATCCAAACGATTAAAACAATGCTAAATCATGAGGAGGGGACCACAATTTAAGAAATTTGGGGAAAATAGTTGCGACTGCAACAATTGGCGATTACCTGGTGAACCTAGATCTCTGGATGATGATTCCTTGAGGGATAGACTATTTGAAAACAAACGCACATATTGAATTCTTCCAGCTATCTGGATTTATCAAATGGAAAAAGTATGTAGCTTTAATCATTAATCACAGTCCAACTTGGGAGAGTGGAAACCAAGACTTTCAAGTCCGGATAACTCTGTTGAGGCTGAAAGATGAGTTTCATTGTTACTTGTGTCTTTAGGGAGCTTCCAGCTTGGGCACCATAGGATCGTAGCATATGGTAAACAACAATATTAATTTGTTCCTCATTCCCATGCCACGTTAGCACTTTTGTGCTTTTGGATTTTTGTCCTTTTCATATGAGTCCTCCTGTATGTCTTTCTTTCTGAATTTTAATTCAGGCTCCTCTATCCCAAGTGTCCTTTTGTGTGAGAGGCGTATTCACGTTTCATCTCACGGATGGAGAGGAACTTTCAGCGATTTAGTACTTATGGTTCAACATTTGTTTTTGATAATTCTTTCATAGGAGTTTTTGACTCTTATCTGCCTTTTGGCATTCATTTCTTGGCATGGGATCATTTGTATTTAATATACTATTTACCTTGATTCTTTCCATGGGCCCTTGACTGTCAACCCCTAGGACCTTTTAAATGTAAGATGGATGGAGCCTCAACATAGTACTCCAGACCCTATGATTCTAGTTTATTTTACAGGGGTTAAGCAGGACTTCAATGCGTACATAGCTATTTGAGAAAACTGCTAAACTGGAAGAATTTATTTTAGAAAAGCAGCAATATATAGTCTTATACCAAGGAATATTAATCATACCAAAATTCCGATGTTTTCCATGCAACCGTGGGTCTGCATCCTTTATTGAAATCAACAGAAAATTAAACTAAAACAAAACTAAACTTGATGACTCAAAGACTCAAAAGATGACCAAGCCAGATTATTTATATACAAGATAGAAGAACACAAATGAAACTTAGGAAAAATAAGGCTTGAGAACTAAACCATTTACTGGTAAGTTCTCTTCCCACCCCTGCAGATCTTGTAACTTATAAGTGGAAGGGCCAAGCTTTGCTGCAATCTGAAAAGGACCTACCCACAACTGCTGGAACTTCGTGTGTTTTCCCTTCTCATCATGGGGGTGATCCCACTTGAGAACCAAATCTCCTACTTCAAAATCTTTTGTTCCTACCTTATGTTTGTCGAACCATCTCTTTATTACCTCTTGTTGCTGCTTAAAGCGCTCTCTGGCTTTAGATCAAGCCTCTTCTGCTTTCAGGAGATTACATATCCTTATTTGCAAAACATCATCATCCGACCCTCTAGATTCTTGAGCTATTATGGAGGAAGGTAGCATGATATTGGGAGGGAGAATGGCTTCTTTACCATACACAAGGGTATACGGAGACACTCCTATCAAAGACTTGGGGGTGACTCTATCATCCCAAAGGGCATTTGGTAGCGCTGAGTGCCAACTCCTCTGGTTTTCTATTACAGTCTTCTTTAAAATTCTAATCAGATTTTTGTTAGTGGATTCAGCCAAGCCATTTCCTTGTGGATAGTAGTTAGCAGAATAATGCAAATTTATTCCTTTATCATGAACGAAAGTAGTTAATTTAATTGATGAAAAGTAAGTAGAATTATCAAAAACTACAAAAACTAGAACTCCAAACCTGGTCATGATATGGTCTTGCAGGAAGCTGATAACTGTGTCCTCATTTATTTTGCGCAGCGGGATGGCTTCGACCCAGCAAGTGAAGTAATCGGTTGCGGTCAGAATATACTTGTGTTGCAGGGAAGAGTTTGGCTTTATCTCCCCAATAATTTCCAACCCCCATTGCTCGAACGGCTCCGTGATGATCATAGGCTTCAGTGGTGCGGCTGCTTTAGGTTGTATTCCACTACACCTTTGGAAAATATCGCACTTCTTGACATGTGCATGTGCATATTTGAAGAGTGTAGGCCAATAGTAATCGGCTCTGAGAATTTTGTGAGCTATATTATCTTCTGAATAATGTCCCCCAGCAGGCCCGTCATGCAAATATGTCATTACTTTCTTCGCATCTTCTTTCTCTAGGCATCTAAGAAGAACTCCGTCGTAATTTTTTCTGAATAATATTCCTTCAACAATTTGATAGGAAGTTGATTTAAGACACAGTGCTCTTCTTTGCTTAGAATTCCAATGTTCTGGAAAAATTCCTGCCTGAAGGTAATGCATGAGGTCTCTATACCAAGATTTGGGAGCTGTGAACAAAGGACATACATCCATTAAGAGTTATTCAGCTTCGTCTTCCCAGGCGTGTTCGTCATTGCTCCCATTTTTTGTTATTAGTTTGCACAACCCCTGCCCTTTAACTATAGAAGCTGGCTTGAATTCGAGGTCATACTCTTGAAGAGCTGTTACCCAATTGCCCCTTCGTTCTCCTAACTCTTTTTGTACAAAAAGTGACCTCACAGCTGGGTATGGGACTATCACCTTGGTTCGATTTTTTAATATGTAGGGCCTGAATTGTTTCACTGCTTTGAATACTGCGTAGGCTTGTTTATCAATATCCAGGTAATTTAATTCGGCCCCTTATAGACCAGTTCTCATGAAAGAGATTGGGAATTCATCCCCCCCATCTTCCTTTTGGGTAAGCACAGCTGGTAGTGAATCATCGGATGCGAAGGTATACAGGATAAAATATCTGTCGAAATATGGGATTTTCAGGGAGGGTGCATGTGCAACAGTAGTTTTAATTTTGCTGAATGCATTCTTCTCAATCTTAGTCCACTTGAAATGTGCATTTTGCTTCACCATTTGCTGTAGAGGCTTGATAATCTGAGGAAAATCAGGCACAAATATTCGTACGAATTTTATTGTTCCCATAAATGATTGCATCCCTTTTTTATTACGGGGCAAGGGAATCTGTTCAATAGCCTTAATTCTCTCCGGATATATAGAGATTCCCTTCTTTGAGACTATGTGACCCAACAAATTTCCCTCCATGACAACGAACACACACTTCTTGGGGTTGAGTGAGATGCCATATTTCCGACAGCATTCAAAAATATGCCTTAAATGAAATGCATGCTATCCTCTCCTCTTCAAGAATATCGTAATATCATCAAGGTACACTACAGCACTATGGCCAATCATTCCATGGAAAGCTATCTCCATAGCCCTCTGGAATGTGGCTCCAGCGTTGATAAGCCCAAAGGGCATTCTTCTGTAAGTTAAGGTTCCCCATTTGGTCCTGAATGTTGTCTTCAATCTGTCTTCTTTACCTACTAATACTTGATTGTAGCCGAAAAAGCTGTCTAATAACGAAAATAGTTCAGAACCTGAGACCATTTGTAGTAGTTGCTCCATGGGTGGCACATGATAGTTATCTTTATCTGAAGCATGGTTTAAATTCCTGAAATCCACACATAGCCTGATTTCTCCAGACTTTTTCCTCACTGGCACCAAATTGGAGACCCATTCAGAATGTCTAACCTTAAAAATGATTCTAGCATCCAATAATTTCTTAACTTTACTCTGAATCAGAGGTTCCAATTTGGGATGCATTTTTCTTAAAGGTTGCTGATAAGCTTTGATGCCATCTTTGATTGGGATAACATGCTGGATGATGCTGGTGTCATATGTCTTTAAATCTACGTAAGTCTAGGCGAACACATCTTTATATTGATTAAAAATACTAATGAACTTATCTCTTTCTGCTGGTGAACAACATTTGCCAAGATTCACATATTTAGGATTTGTCTCAGTCCCTAAATTTATCAGCTCGAATTGTAGAGATGAGCTGTGAGTCTTCACGTTTACTGGTCTTCTGAACTTTTCATTTAAATCAAACATTATTTCTAAGGTTTTGACTCCTTTAGGAATGAAATTATCATACTTCAGCTCGGCCTGATGTTGTTCATCATCTATAATTGCTCCTTTAAACACCTCATCATTGGTTAAGCATTCTATAATCTGTTGATCGTTGTCGAACACTCATAAGTTGGTAATCATATCAGGGACCGAGGGCCTGAAAAGCAATTCAACGGAGCATCGATTATTAGTAGGTACAAGCCTAGCGGCTGATGTGGCCAATAAGTCAGCTGCTGCATTTTTAAGTCTTGGAATTGAAACAATATTAAATGCGTTAAAACATTTGAGCATATCCCATACCTCATTTTGATAGGCTTTTAAGTGAGGAAAAATGCAATGTATTTGATTCCGGATCTGTTTAATGATTATTTCAGAATCTCCAAAAAATATCAGATTACTTACCTTTAATTCGATTGCTTTCTTCAAACCTTGCACCAATGCTTCATACTCAGCCGTATTATTCGTACATTCAAACTCTAATCTACATGAAAGAAAATGTTTATTATTTTTGGGGTCGATCAGGACATAGCCGGCCCCTGACCCTTCTAACGTCTTAGAGCCATCAAAAAACAAAGTCCAAAAATTGCTACCTATTGTATGAGAATCTATTCCTACTACTAAGTCTACTATTTTACAATCAATTTCATCAGCCTATGAGAATCGAAGGAGATCAGGCTAGGTGTCTGACGTGTTGCTGGCTTCTTCTGCTTGGTAATTTCCTAGTTCCAACTCAATAAAATAATTTCCCAACACATAATCCACTGGTTCATTCTTCTCCTCAAGTCGAGTAACGTTGTATTTCATGTGAGGCTCCCTCAAAATCTTAATTTGGTTTGGACTTCCTTTATACGGTAGCCACAGATGTGACCAATCCGAGGAAAAATATCCGTTTAGTTTCGCTTACCAATCTCTGCTAAGGAGAATCCCATAAGCATCTGGTATATCGGCCACCATGATATCAATGACTTGGCACACTTTATCATTTGACGAAAAGCATACTAGGACATTCTCCATCTCACCAATTACCTTTACATCCGTCCTGTCAAACTAAACAACCCTCCATGTGGATGGCTTAGGCTTCCCATTTATCTTTTTATAGACTGATATTGGCATGACGTTAACCAACGCCCCTGAGTCTACCAGGAAATTATGTACGTTGTGATTAAAAATTTCAAAAGTGAGGAGGAAAGGTGGATGTTTACTCTTAGACTTACCTCCAATGCTGGTTTCTTCGATTTCCTCTTCCTCTTTAGGCCGATTATTAGCAGGAAACCTCTCATCCGATGCTTTCAGCGCTTTCAATAGTCTTTCCTTTTGCTACGGCACTTTACACATTTGAAATAGTGAAACATTTTCCTTTACCTTCTTTATATCTTCCACAATGTCATAATCCATCTGCGGTTCAATGGGATGCGGTTTATCAGCATTCATCTTTTCTTCATTGGGCTTGGCCAGCGTATCATTCTGCCTAGGATATTGGCTAGTAATGGTGAATTCGGGAATTTTATCAGCAACGGAATTATTTTGAAATTTCTTAACATTTTTCTGCAACCTTTTGATCTTTGGGAGTATGAGACTGTGTTCTTTAATCGACCCTTGGATCCTTGTTGTTACGTTGGTTTCCATGACGTCCTTGTAGCCCTGATTCTTTTCTTCTTCAGCATCAAATAATAAAACATAATTCCACAAAAACATGGTTTCCTCTTCTTGTTCCTTCGTTGAAGTGGTACTCTCTTTTATTTCTTCATCTCCATCTTCTGTTAATTTAGAGTCCAACAGCTGATTCCTAACCAACGTCACTGAGTTTATCCATTGAGGACAATTATTTTCAGAGTGTGGTTGTTGATGGAAAGTGCAAAAATTGTCCATGCCTACCTCTGTTAAATTCATAGATGCAGAATTGTGTGGAGGAGGTTGGGACTGATTGTTATCCTCTCTTTTCTTGTAATAGGGTTTGTAGAACTTTTGATTTTCCTTCTCTTTCTCCAAGTCTATGATTTTGTTAGAAAGCTTCTGCATCATTTTTGCCATACTCTCAAAATCTGGTGATTTCTCTTCCTTAGGTTTAGTAAACAATAAGGCTTTCGTTCCCACACCTTTCTCTCCTGACTGTTCAGGATAATCTTCGATACTTTCTCTTTCAGCCTCCACTATTTCCGCCTCTTCACAGGTTTCCGCCAAAGTAGGCTTGGCTCTTATTTTGGAAAACATGGCCAACTCAGGACCTAAAGCTGAGGTATAATATTCAATCAGGACTTTGTCTGAAGGTTTGTCAGCTTCAAAAAAAATCTTGAGGTATGCTGCAAATCTTTGAGTAAAGCTGTGCACCTTCTCCTTTCTCTCTTTCTTCAAGGCACATAGTCCTTTCATGAGGGCTGCATGAGTCTTTTGAGTCGCATACTTACTTCTAAAAATTCTCTCAAAGGTATCCCAATTAGGGATAGAGTTTGTAGGCAACCCAAAATACCATGATGCTGCAGCCCCTTTAAGGGTATGCGAAAAAAGTTTGCAAATTACATCCTCATGCTCCCCCACCCTTAACCCTTCTATGGCCAAGTAAAAATTTTGCAGGTGGTCATCTACTAGTATCTTCTCACTTGGGTCAAATTTGGGCAGCATATTTTCAAAGGATTGAGGTAAATCATGTAATGAAGGTGTTAGGTTTAGAGGTGATCTGGCTCTCCAGGCAGGTGGTGGATTCGGCGGGTTTGGTGGTGGATTGGCATTAACGCCTGCCATGAGTTTGGGTGGAGATTGAGGAGGTGAGAAAACAGGAGTGTGAGTAGGAGAACTGTGAGGAGTATCTGAGCCTTCTTGATTCAAAGGCAGTACAACTTCGTGTAAGGCTGTTTCTACAAGTTCTTTCCATTCCCCAACCAGCAAGGACTCTTCCAATATAGGACGATATTTTCTTTTATATTCTCTTCTAGGAAATTCAGGGATGATCAGAAATCCTCCAATATTCTTCACATATGCCATGGTGTGTCTTCTCAGGTTATTAACAACCTCGTTTTCAACAAAAAACAAATGTTCTCTACTCCTTTTTTCTGGAATTGGATTATGAAGCCCACTTCTTTCAGAACTATTACCGGTGGAATAATCTCAGGAAAACGGGTTTCCTCGACCAGCCATGCACTGGAGGCCCTCCTTCTAGTGCCAGAAACTATTGAGGCATGGAAATTCGCAGGCAACAACAGCAAGGGATTCTCCCTAGTCAACGTTCCCAACTAGCCCGTGACTGTTTGGTGTAGGGAATCCATCTGGTTTACGGTCCAGCTACCGTAGGTCAAATAACAAAAAGGGTTTACCGGTTGTGGCCCGGTCCACCGTATGTTTTTGTATTTTTGACTTAAAGTATGATATGCACGTGCCTAATTAACCATGCAGGGGGATAAGGATGCAAGGATTAGTCACAATGTGATGCACAGGTTCTTACCTCTCGTCTTAAAACTCACAAGAATCCAAGTCACATACATGCAAGAAAATAAATACTAACTAAACTATGTCTAGAGAGCTGGATTAATTCATCAGTAATGCAATACTGTTCATGTGTTATGGAAAATAACATATAGCTATTCTTATAACCAAACATATAAACATGAATAAAGAATACATGATAAGACAGCTCATTAATAGTTAAAACTCCCATTAATCATAGTGGAAAAACATCGTAAAGGTACTGAAGAACATTCAGACAAGAACATAGGTTCAGGAAGTTAGAACACTCTTAAAGCTACTGAGACACAGTTGAAAAATGAAATAGTTCACATTCAACATTGCTCATTTAATCACATTGATACATTCCACATAGCACTTTCTCCAACAGGAAAAATTTGTAGTCTCTGGTTGCAAAACGAAATAGTTCCTCTTACAAGCATTAAGTTACAAGTTCTCCAGGGAAGAAGCCCCTGTAAGTTCTAACTTTCAATTATTTAAACTACAATAGTAGATCGTTTGGGATGCCCCCCACAAACGTGTGACCTTTCGGTCCCTCCTGGCATTTCATATCCTCATTTTATTTTTTCTGTACGCATTCATGCTCTAACTAGTAACTAATAAATCTTCTGGGTCTGCGCCTTTGTTGCTATTCATTTTGTGTTTTCCTTCGCTTGTCCTCCGTGCGACCCTACCGGTTTCGGTTTGATCTTTGTTAAAACTGTCAGGCTATGCCTTCATGCCATGGTCACCTCAATAGTCCCTTGAATCCACCTATGATTGATCAATGTGCATCATTCATTGGGATTGCATTTTAAAATGAAACGTTAAATTCTATCAATCAAACGGTTGCTCAACAAGAAAGATCATGCGTTGCATTATTGCTAACACGGCAGGGCAGATTTATCCACAGCCGCATAGGTGGGATTTAACAGGCGATGGGCGCTGGGAAACACTTGAGCACATCGGAGTCGGGAGAGTTAAGACCCACGCTGTGGGCAGGAAAACTTCAGATCGGAATTCAAAAACACAACGGCAACGGAAGCTAAGTGCTTTGCATAGCCACAACAGCGGAAAAGATAAAGACTACGGACATGCGACTAGCATCGGCGGTGGAGCGCCTTTTGTTTCGGGTAGCTATTTGGTTTGAGAGCCGTAACAACGGAAGCAAAATGTTATAGACATGCGACTAGAAGACCGACACGCATCGGTGGGCGGAGCGCTTTACACATCGGGTGCTTAGCCGATTTGGGAGCTGCAACAACGGAAGAGAAATAGACAACAGCCTGTGGTCACATAAACTTGCTAAGTGTTTAAAAAATTTAAAATTCGGTGACGATTGAAACTGTTTCACCTCTGAAACAACGCTTTTCCAATCCCTTGATCCGATTTCTCTTCAACCCAGCAAAAAACAAACTCTAAGATCTGCAACCCACAACAATTCCAAACATGAGCAAAATTCTGAAAACCAGGACAAAAATTAATCTTCAAGAAATCATCCAAAATTAAAGCATGAACCAAAAATTCAAGGATCCAAATGATTAAAACAATGCTAAATCATGAGGAGGGGACCACAATTTAAGAAATTTGGGGAAAACAGTTGCGAATGCAACACAACGGAAGCAAAACACATTCCATTCAAGTATGTAACATGTTCATATTAAGTCATAACAGACATATAGTTGCAAAGATAAAATATACAAGAATACTTATCTTTAAACAAGCTTGTCTTTCCACCCTACCATAGGCCAGTGTGCTCATCAATCTCTCAACAACACTTCCACCCCCAAGCTAGGAATGAATCCCATAAGGAATAAGGGACCACTAGCATACTCACACATAGCCAAGGATACAACAAAAAATTAGCCAAGCCAACATAGTTGGATTTATCAGGATGCAAGTGAGATGGAGAGGCTAGCTGCTAAGATAGTGATCTCAACCACAAAGCAATGGACACTTGCACTAGATTTAGCCTAGCTTCTAGAACATCTACACACCCGACACAAGGAAGCATCCCCTTCTCTGCTACACAGTCACTCAGGCTATGCTTTCCCTTCTAGTGCTATTCGGGGTGTGCAAAGAAGAAAATTAACCCCCTAGATCTGTCTATAAGATTCCTTCTCACACTAGACTAATCAAGCTATTTCAGAACCCGTTCCACTCCAAACCAATTTAGACCAAAACAAAACATGCACACACGATAAGTTACAAAATTCAAGGTTGAGGAAAAATGACTTGGGAGCCAAAAATGAATTTGTAGATGGGGGGAAATGACCCTGGGAGAGAAATTCAATTTCCAGAAATGCTCTATGGCTTCATGTGGGAAAAAATTACTCCCTCAATCCCTAAATTCATGGATATGTCCCCCATTGGTTGTGCAACACAGAAAACATGAAATTCCCAATTACGGGGATGCAGAAACAAACCAAAAATGACCAGTAGAGATCCCTGCCACTGAATGTCAACAAACACAATTCCCATCCATGGGAAAAATTAATAACACTGCAAAAATGTCCATGGAGAATTCCCAGGAGCTCTAAAAAATGTGGGAAAGACAACAACGGGAATGCATGAGGGGATGGGCAGAAAAAATGGCCATTTACTTGGCTCATAAGTAAAAAAAAAAATTTCCAAAAATTGTTGCTTTGCCCAATTCGAATTTTGACCTCCATAACTTGCCCATCCCATGCGATAACTAACTCAACCAATTTCCAGCAGAATTAACTGATTGGGCACAAGAGACAAAATGGGTAGTTGACAGTTTAATGGGTTCTCCCTCTGACATTTATATTTTCCCAATTGGACCAAAGGTTTGAATACCTCCACCCCCCCATCCTTAGGAAATCATTCCCCCATCTCTTTTAATGTTTCATTGACATAGCTGGTTGTGGGTATTTAATTAAATTTCATATTTACATGATGTCCAAAATTATAATTTGCCTGGATAGAACGAAATACCATCAACATCAATTTTAATCGTCGAAACATAAAATGATAAAATCAATGGTGGGGCTTTTTCCTTTAGATCCACACCATGATTAATTACAATATATACATCATATACATTTTTAATGCAAATGGGGTCAAAAACAGGGTGTTAGACATAAATCCTCCATTGTAAGTCAGGGCAGTAGTACCGTAATGAATATAATATAATATTGTATTGAGTTATTCTAAGTGAATTCAACCCACTTAGTTAAGTGGGGCCTAATTCTTAGGTTAAATTTCAAGTGAAGAAAAGTGTATAAATAGAGGATATGTGTTCATCATTTGAACACATGCTCACTTGTGCAAAGCGCATAGCAGAGAGAGAGATATATCTGTTGGAGGGAGGAGCACCTATCTAGGGTATTATCTTATTTTTTTTATACATCTTAAACAGAGGAATTTTTTGTTGGGTTTTCTTTCCCATGAGAGTTTCCCAGGATAAATCTTTGTGTTCTTTTTGTGGTTGTGCTTGTCTATATTTCAGTGATCTCTTTGCTTATGGTTATACTGTTATGATGCTAAATGTTATAAGATCTGATATAACTATCAAAACATAACAAGAAGAAGAGTTCACAACAAGAGAGAAGCCATGATAGAAGGAAAATATGTGACAATATGAGTAGCGACACAAGAAACCATGTCAGAAGGCATGCAACAGTGAAACAACTGGAAAGCGACAATTCAAAAATATCATGGGTGTGAGGTTGGATAGAGTTGGAAAAAGTCACACATATGAAAGCATCTTTTGTAATTCAGGTCGTTAGTGCCTATTGACATGTGTTGCTAGAATAGGAATGATAGCCTTTTGGCTAACTAAATGAAGTCAGTTGAGAGCGATATGTAAGTTTCTATAAGAAGGAAAAACCCAGGATGTCTGCGGGTTAGCTTCAGTAAGGTTGGATTTCTTGGGTTTCTTAGCTAGAATGTTAGTAGAGATTGAATTAGTTTTTTAGTAAAGAGTTGAAGAAGTTTGTAGCTAAGCGCCCAAAGTTGTAGAGAAGTCCAGTTGAGACAAGTTGTGTGTGGATAAACAGTAGAATCGAGATTCACAGAGTTATTAAAAATATCAGGTTGATCTAGGGTGTGTGCACATCAATAGTAGCGTTGAAGAGTTGAAGAGTCAAGAATCGTAGATTTATAGAAGAAGTTGAGTCGATCCAGGATGTGTGCGGATCAACGGTAGAGTCAAGTAGAGAAGAACCATCGATAGAAGACCAGAGAGCATGAGAAGAGAAAGAAGTATGTAGAGATAAGAGAAGAGGATTGATAACAGAGTCTGCAACTCAGTGCGTATACTAAAAGGTTCCATATATTTCTCATTCCATATGAAGAGTTCCTTTGTGGTTTTCCTCGAATGGGTTTCCATGTTAGATACTTTGTTTAATGTGTATATGATATATTTTTTCTATCACATGTATGTTTACTATTTAAAGTGTTTATGTATTTTCTTGAAAATGGTTTTATATGCATATGTCGCACTGTCGTAGTCAGGATCGCTATACTCCATTATATTTACTATTATAGTTTTTGGTGAATCTTGAATAGGGTCACATCTCAACTGCAAAAAATATTGATAGATAACACAAACCATAGCTATAGTCGGACAACTTGGTAAGATACCATAGGAATAAAAATCCCCCATCCAACTGCGGAAACTTGGTTCTAGTAGTTACCCATTAGATAGATATCTTAGGTGAAACTACACTACAACAAATCCTGGAATTAGCGTCCCATTTAGCGCCCATTTTTAGTGTAATTTTTTTAACATTGAGTGGTCAAAATAGACGCTAAATGGGATGCATCATGGAAAAAACTTAAAGCGTCTCAAAAAATGTCTTTTTTTTCTTCCTAGATAACATCCTTTATGACGTCCAAAATATCGTCTATTTTTTTGCTTCCAGAATAGCGTCCAACTTTTCTTCCTTAAAAACGTCGAGGTTTGCTTCTTAGCGAGTGTCCTCTTTTTCTTCTTAAATGACATCCCTATTAGCGCCATATTTGCATCCTTAATAGAACCATGTTAGCATCCAAATTAGCATCCAATATTGCATCCATTGTTTCTACCACTTTAACGTCCCATTTTGCACCATGTTTTACTTCCAAATATGTGCCAATTTTTGCTTCCAAATTTGCACCAATTTTTTCTTCCTCTTTTACATCGTGTTTTGCTACCAAAATGATGCTAAATATTTCTTCTATTGTTGCACCATATTTTTCTTCCTATGTAGCACCATGTTTTTCATCCAAAGTAACGTCTTATTTTGCTACCATATCAACACCATGTTTGGCTTCGTCATTAGTGCCATGTGTTGCATCCTTTTTAATGCCTAGTTTCACGTCTTATTTTTCTACCATGTCAATGCCATGTTTGGCTTCATCATTAGCACCGCATGTTGCATCATTTTTAATGTCTAGTTTCGCATCTCTCATTTTTTGGTCAATAATTTACTCATTTTTAGTAGTTTTATATACGAATTTTGGTCATTTTGTTTAGTCACTTATCTCCCATTGTTTTGTCACTTATCTCTTATTTTTTTCTTACTAATTTAGTTGTTTGTAACTGATATTATAATATCAATAGGTCACGGAGGAATCGAACCACCAACCTCTTTCTTGTAAGGCAGGCGCTCTTTCATTGAGCTAGCACCCTTTAAGAATTTGGGAACCTAACTTACAGAGTCTTTTATAATTGTAAAAAGGATCAATACACAACTTTGAGTATCTAATGGTTGGAAAATCATAATATATCATCTTACTTCCCACAACAAGTTTTTGAATAAACTTCTAAATTCATAACTAATCTGATCTCCAACTGAATTAGTGCTATAACATTAGAGGAGGCATCATAAACAACCAATGGATCATTTTACTATCCAAAACAAGTTCTTAATAATAAAATTCTAAATTCATAACTGATCTAATCTCCAACTGAATCAATGATATAACATTAGAGGAGGAATCATAAACAACCAATATGGCTACATGGTAAATCCCTAGAAACTTTGTACATGGTTCCATGATCTTATTCTCTAGCTAAACACCTAAACACCTCAACTCTGAGCTTGAAACAAATTATTTTGGATATATATCTAATCTGTAAAATGCTATTGATACAAGGGCCCTCATGCTGACATCAAGGATGTCTATATTTTATGTATGGCCCATTTCCATTATATTAGTACACACTCCAACAAGTTCATATTACAAACAAATTGAATTCACTACCAAATTGAGACATAAACTGATGCAGTGTTGTTTGATTGAAGGAACCTTCATCACTAACCAATATGTCACTATAGGGGCCAGGCATTATTGCTCAAAATAGGGTGCTTAAGTCCACATTCTTAGCCACATTGTGCACCATAATACAAGAACCTCTTAACATTGGTTGCAACAAAGTTCAAATATTGTATATGGGCACATACATTTGTTTTTTTAAACCAAAGCCTGTGCCTTTAGTGTGATAGGAGATTCAAATGATCCATTCCTTAATAAGCTTCATAATCCATATTGGAAGGTATAGAATGCCATAAAATTCAATACCAAATCAAAGTCTAGATACAATAACATTATATAAGCTAATCAATCCATGAAGCTCTATAGAAACCAATTGGAATGCAATTACAACATGATGCATATGGATACATTGTTTGGGTAAATTCAAGTAGGAAATAAAAGATTAGGCCTTGCCAATGCAATAGGAAGATAGGTAATTAAGAGGTTGCTTGTTTTTGGTAATTTATTCATGCATGGTCATCAATTTTCACCTTTGTTGCGAATGAGATCTATAATCCAGAGGGATCCTTCTTTGGCCTCTAATCCAATGCAAGTCATCATGCAAAATAGGTGGCAGAGTTCAACCTAGATCCTAATATTGTAGAGTGGTTCAGAAAAAACACATTATAGATATTAGAATGTGAGTGTAATCATGTAGCCTTTCTATATTTTGTTGTGCTTAGTCAATCCAAGACAATCAATTCCAGGGAGGATATGTAAATCCCATGGCCAACAAGAGACCATTGGGTAGTAGAGAATGGAAGGGGATATTGTGCATCTTGCTGAAGACACTCGTTTGGTATTTTGAAATAATATCCACATCCATATGTAAGAGGTTTCAAGTTCTAACTAAAAAGACATTGACAAATAAGTTAAGGCAGGGAAAAATACCCAATGTATAGGATTTCTCATAAGTCACTATGAATGCAGAAATGATTCGCATGCAAGATATTCATTCTTCACTCTAATCCCTAGCAGTTTTCATCCTTAATTTTCCAAAAGTAAAAAAACCACAGTAACCCAAAATAAAATGAGCTGCTTGTTTACCATACTGGAAAATAATAGATACCAAGCTTACCTCGTTAGCAAGGCTATATTTTGCACAGTCAATAGCATGACATGATGCTCTACCAATACTTTCCTTTGTCCTTGAAAGTGTCTCTAGCATTCCTTCAAGAGTGTCCCTGGAAATCGCTGCTTTTGTATCCCCGCTAAGTGTCTCTCCAATCGATTTTTGACCTTCTTCACTTGATTCCAGATCCATCATATTTGGCAGACCCCACTGTTGCACAGTAACTTTGGGACTTATTCATTCCGTATTGGCAATGGAATCATTTGTAACCTCAGTTGCCTCTCATATAAGTGAATTTGTAGTGGTGAACTGTGATCTTAAGTACTCCCTCGAATTGGTGAAGGAATTGAAATAAATGGAATATAATTATCAGTTTCTTCAATTGAAACAAAATGTGGCAGAGCTGCAGAACGTGCTTGTTCTTACTTAGCTTGTGTAGCTTCTATAAGATGCTTCATAGATGTATATGGGGTATCAATGTCAGAATCATTTGACATAGTTCTGAATTTTACTTCTTTTGCAGCATCATACTTGTAACATAAGACAAAATGCTAAGAACATAAAAAGCTAAAAATCCCAATCATAATATAATAAGCTTATTTGACTAACCTCAGTGAACATTTATCTAGTGAACATTTATCTACTAGCGATCACATGGCTAAATTGAGTATCACTCAAACTTTATTTCAACCATCAATATAATGTTGGAAGCATTTGCACACAAGTGCACACAAGACCAATATGCAGTCATCTCACTAAGATAAAACAATGATGTACTACTCCAACCACCCAAGGAGCTCATACTATCATGTTCAATCTCAATTATGCCAATTTGTTTTCCCAATTCTCGATTATCCTGTCCAAACATGTT
Source organism: Pseudotsuga menziesii (assembly GCA_001517045.1). Classification (NCBI taxonomy): domain Eukaryota; kingdom Viridiplantae; phylum Streptophyta; class Pinopsida; order Pinales; family Pinaceae; genus Pseudotsuga; species Pseudotsuga menziesii. Next base: position 97,042 of record LPNX011061423.1, on the reverse strand, counting down.
CTCAAAACATAATTAAAGCTTTTTCAATCCAAAGGATGACTGTGGGGTGCAGTGGATATATTCTATAGGTTTAATCTCATTGTCTCTTGTATTTGTTTTACCATACTTATATTTCTCTTATTATTGTTTCATGTTTTGTTGTTTCTGCGAGATTCCAAGAGGTGTTGCATTTCAACTTTTCCTTGATAGAGAGTCAAGTGAACCCACTACAATTACCACCACCAGAAAACCTATCAAGTTCTGAGTACCAAATAGACTACTATCAAGTTCCAAATAGAATAAAGCACAATTAAAAAGTTGGATTCCCCATATTGGAAAACATTGAAATTGTCTACAAAATAGAATAATTATGAACAATAAGGCATCGCTCTCTCACTTATAGAAACATAACTTCAATTCTTGAAAATTTTCTTATAGTAACACATTGATGAAACATTAATCGACATGCCACACTTTCCCTTCTAGCTCCTCCAATGATGAATAACATCAAATTTTCTTCAACTATGCAGTTGCACAGTGCATTCACTAGAAATCATTGAAATACAACTAGCACAAGGCTCCATAAATTTCACAAGCATCAAGTAGCATCATCATGAATGGTGGAATACAAGTCCATCTAACTTGGGGTATATGTTATGAGCAACTACAGGAATCCTAGACAATCATTGGTTACTATTGCTATAGAATCATATGTCTAAATGATACTGGAATGCTTAGCTGAGACATGGAAATATGAAAAATGCTAAGAACATAAAGCAAAATTCAGAAGCCAAAATGCTAAGAACATAAAAAACTGAAAATCCCCATCATAATATAATAAGCTTATTTGAATAACCTTAGTGAACACTTATCTACTAGTGATCACATGGCTATATTAAGTATCACTCAAACTGCATTTTGACCATCAATATAATGTTGGCAGCATTTGAACACAAGGCCAATATGCAGTCATCTCACTAAGATACAACAATATGCACTACTCCAACTACCTAAGGAGCTCATACTATAATGTTTGATCTCAATTATGTCAATTTTTTTCCCAATTATCGATTATCCTATCAAAACATGTTCTCAAAACATAATCAAAGCTTTGTCAATCCAAAGGATGACTATGTGATGCAGTGGCTATATTCTATAGGTGTAATCTCATTGTCTCTTGTATTTGCTTTACCATACTTATATTTCTCTTAATATTGTTTCATGTTTTGTTGTTTCTGTGAGATTCCAGGAGGTGTTGCATTTCAGCTTGTCCTTGATAGAGAGTAAAGTGAACTCACTGCAATTACCACCACCAGAAAACCTATCAAGTTCTAGGTACCAAATAGACTACTATCAAGCGCCAAATAGAATAAAGCACAAATCAGAAGTTGGATTCCCCAATTTGGAAAACATTGAAATGTTGTACAAAATAGAATAAGTATGAACCATAAGGCATCGCTCTTTCGATAAAAGAAACATAACTTCCATTCTTGAATTTTTAATTATAGTAACACATTGATCAAACATTAATCAACATGCCTCGCTTTCCCTTCTAGCTCCTCTGATGATTAATAACATCAAATTCTCTTCAACTATGCAGTTGCATAATGCATTCACTAGAAATCATTGAAATATAACTAGCACAAGTATTAGAGGAAATTTCAACTCAAAACGGGCCTCCTAAAAAGAAAATAATAAAATAATAGTTAAAATAATAAAATAATATTTATTAATTTTGGAGGAAGAAAAGAAAAAACTACTTTTTTGTTTGTATTTTCGACATATCTCCTCATGTTTATACTCAAATTTTGACCGTGAGAGCTTGTTGGATGCATAATTAAATTCCGCATCCAACGAATACCCACTTGGTATACTTTTGACGGACCTCGTTACCCCAAAAACAAAAAAATACCTGAAAAAACATGATGATGATGTCATCATCACATTTTTAGGTATTTCTTGTTTTGGGGGTAATGGGGTTCGTCAAAAGTATTTTGAGTGCGTACTCGTTGGATGTGGAATTTAATTCTTCATCCAACGAGCTCTCCTGATCGAAATTTGAGTATAAACACGAGGATATATGTTGAAAATACACAAAAAAAAAGTAG
>LPNX011061423.1:68873-94914 GCA_001517045.1 Pseudotsuga menziesii | reverse complement strand
TTTATATTAAAAAAGTGTTTAAGACCTATACGGTATTTCAAATTTAAAGCAATTTCATTGGCTAACACATGATGACATGGAATTTGAATTAGAGTTAAAGGCCCATTTTGAGTTGAAATTTCCTCTAATGGCTCCATAAATTTCACACGCATCAAGTAGCATTATCATGAATGGTGCAATACAAGTCCATTTAACTTGGGGTATATGTTATAAGAAGCTACAGGAATCCTAAACAATCAATGGTTACTATTGTTATAGAATCATATCTTTAGATGATACTCAAATTCTCAGCTGAGACATGGAACTATGCAAAATGCTAAGAACATAAAGCAAAATTCAGAAGCCAAAATGCTAAGAACATAAAAGTTGAAAATCCCCACCATGATATAATAAGCTTATTTGACTAACCTCAGTGATCATTTATCTACTCGTGATCACATGGCTAAATTGAGTATCACTCAAACTGCATTTTGACCATCAATATAATGTTGGCAGCATTTGCACACAAGTGCACACAAGACCAATATGTAGTCATCTCACTAAGATACAACAATATGCACTACTCCTACCACATAAGCCAAAATGCTAAGAACATAAAAAGATGAAAATCCCCATCACAGTTTTACTTATTTTGCAGCATCATACGTGTAACATAAGCCAAAATGCTAAGAACATAAAAATCTGAAAATCCCCATCATAATATAATAATCTTATTTGACTAACCTTAGTGAACATTTATCTACTGGTGATCACATGGCTAAATTGAGTACCACTCAAACTGCATTTTGACCATAAATATAATGTTGGAAGCATTTGCACACAAGTGCAGATAAGACCAATATGCAGTCATCTCAATAAGATACAACAATATGCACTACTCCAACGACATAAGGAGCTCACACTATCATGTTCGATCTCAATTATGTTAATTTTTTTCCCAATTCTTGATTATCGTATCCAAACATGTTCTCAAAACATAATCAAAGCTTTGTTAATCCAAAGGATGACTGTGGGGTGCAGTGGCTATATTCTATAGCTTTAATCTCATTGTGTCTTGTATTTGCTTTACCATACTTATATTTCTCTTAATATTGTTTCATGTTTTGTTGTTTCTGTGAGGTTCCAAGAGGTGTTGCATTTCAACTTTTCCTTAATAGAGAGTAAAGTGAACTTACTGCAATTACCACCACCAAAAAACCTATCAAGTTTTGAGTACCAAATAGACTACTATCAAGTGCCAAATAGAATAAAGAACAATTCAGAAGTTGGATTCCCCAATTTGGAAAACATTGAAATGGTGTACAAAATAGAAGACGTATGAACATTGAAATGGTGTAAAAAATAGAATAAGTATGAACGAATAGAATAAGTATGAACAATAAGAAGGTCACGAATTTAAGAATCAATTGAAGCAAAGAGAGTCCTAATTGAATTTAATGAACAATCCAAAATCCAAAATCCACAACCAGTCTTAGATTGTTTGGAATTATTGCAGCCCCATAGAAGATGCTTGATTGCTTGTCTTGTCACAGAGCACAGGCTTCCATTATAACTTGTAGAATGAAGCATGGATATCAGGGACCAACCATCTCAGAACTCTAGCTTTAAAGTATGTACTTTCTTTACAAATTCCCTAAAATTTCCAAACCTACCTTAGTTCATGATCTTTGTCCACCCATATTTCATTAAGTCTTTGTTTAAGAGAAATTCATGTGGGTCCTAATGTAAATCTCTTTTGTCCTGTAGTCAAAGGTCCTACATTGAACCATTTCCAATTCTTCAAAGTGAGACCTTGCACATCTAAGATTTTTTTCATGGGATGGTTTGAGGTATGATTCTACAAAAAGCTTATTTTTCTATTGCATGTATTATGTGCCTTGGCTATGGCTAATCACGCTCCATGGAATCCAGTTGCCTAAAGTATCAGCACTCAAGTACCGCCATGTATGAAAGCTTATTTTGGCCAAAATTTAACCTGAGAAAAAAGCAGCTATACATATCTATCTTGTCTTCAAAGTTTATGTCTAAAAAGGCATGTCTGCTAAGTCCCTGACACTACGAGGGTCATTAGAATCATAATGAAGTTCTTTAAATACTAGCTTCCAAGCCTGGCACACTTGCATTAGTGATCCTGTCATGTGAATTCTAAAAGTCTTAGAACCAATGATAGTTTCACATAGACCAAACCACTCTTTTATGCATGCAACATGCATCACCATCTGAATATGATGCCAAACAAGAGTTTTCCAGGGAGCATTCTAAGACATGGCTATTACAGTCTATTTTGATGCTAATTTCCCCTGACCTTTTAGGTTTGTCAACCCTATGCCTCACCGACCATTCTTTTTACATGTAACAAAAATCAAAGTCACATGATTTGAACACAAGATCAACCCAACAAGTTTGAAGATCAGGAATATCATTTGGATTCAAGAAAACTAGCAAAAATTCTGAAATGAAATTGATGCAAATAGAAAAAGCTAAAAAGATGCTAAATTTTTTACCAAAATAGGAAATTTTTTGTATGGACTACGGAAGTTTCTAGTATGGAATTTCCATCTTCATTTATACTAGGTGAATAATTGTCAAATCTTGGAAACCCTCCCCACTGTTTATGGAGTATGGTTAGCTCATTTCAGCAGTAATCTTGATTCAGTGAGTCTTTTGACTCCTCACTGAGTTTTTTAATAATATTAAAACAACTACAACAACCTCTGAGAATGCAACATTAATCTTTTAAAATGGTTTTGATCCCCACTGATATCTTCAATAATATTAAAGAAACTACAACAACCTCCAAGGATGCAACATTTATCTACAAAAATGGTTTTTGACCTTTGGGCCTGATATTGGAGGTATACAGATCTTCCTTCCTTGGCTGCTTCAAATTGCTACAATAGTCAAAGAGCTGTCATTTATTTACCGCTATTAATACCCCAGATTGAACCAATAGTCATTAGTAGGTCATTAAGGGCATTTTTCATTGTCTTACAACACCATTCACATGCCATTTTCTATTCAACAAGTGAAAAAATTAGCCTTTTCTCCTTTATTTTGACTCCATTGACCTAGTTTGGCTGGGTTGTATCACCTTTCCCATAGGAATTGGATTGGATGTAATTTCCAATAATTGTGTGTCAATTATGCACTATATAATACAAATAGCTATTTCAACTATTTAACAAAGCATGCAAAATAAAAGGTGGGAGTTGGGATATAGAAAGAGAAGTCAAGTAAAAAACTAGTCAACCTGAGCTATTGCAATCATAGCTCAACCTAAACAGGTTTACCTTCTACAAGAGCATCATCTTTCTATGTTCCCATAAATGGAGTTGGGGCATAACTTTCCATCAAATTAATTATTGAAATATATGATAAGGAAGAAACTGATAGGGTTGTGGGTAAGGATTTCCCATCAAGCAGCTTACCATTTATCATTTCCAAGCCATTCTACCCTGCATCGATTCATGTTTCTGATGTTATTGACCATGAATAGAAGATCCCTAGTATGAGTGATGACAAGTTGAGGTGAGCAATGAAAACGAACAAAATCACTACCAGATTGAAGGACCTTAAAAAATCATGGGAAACCACTGAGGTGCACAATAATGGCTTATAGTGAATAGAAGGTGAAAGACCTTCCAACTTTCTTGGTTAATTGTCCCAAGGAGGCATAGTTTATTAAATACAGTGATGCATTTCCATATATTAAACATGTGGCATTGATATGTTAATTTTTGGATAAATTCATCCAAAAGATAGCTGTGCCGAATGTTGTGCAAGTCATTATAGATAATACTTCTAATTAATGGAGAATCACCTCACATTGTTTTAAACTCCATGTGTTGCCCCTTATATCAATTTAAGTTTTGAGGATATAAGAAAAAATTACTATGTTAAGAATGATTGAATCAATGAGGAACATCACCTTACATGTAATATAATTCATGCATTGAATGAAAGAAAACAACAAAGGAAACACATGTTCTTACCATCAACATACTAACGGGGTAATTGTACCCCACCATCCTGGCCACAGGCAGAGTAACCACTTAGGCGGAGGTGTCCCTTTATAGGTTCCACTACCAAGGCCCTAATAGACATTTATCTTCAAAGCTTCATATTGATTTCATGGAATGTGATGGGTCATTCAGGAGGTGGAAGAAATACCTCATACAATCAACCCTTCAAGATAGCCAACTAAATATCATTATTGAAAGAGTCAAAAGTCAAACGACTTTCAACTTCAGCTCTTATGCATGGAATTTGCAAGGGAGAATACCTTTGTATGATAATAAAGAGGAATGCAATCAGGGCTCAATATATGAAATAACATCTTGTCCAGCCGCCCACATCATTCAGCAAAGGGAGTGACACTACTGCTAGATGCTACTGGATTACCAAATTACTAATATAAATATAGATTGTGAAATGGTCTTATTCACTCTACTCAACTACATCCCATAAGGTAGAATGCAACTCTGATACTTTCTACCACAAAGTATATTATTGTGAGGATTTTAATAATAATGGAAAGGTGTGAAGAGAGAGTTGGAGAACAAATGACCACAGTGGGTGCATCAAACAAGGAATTTTGGAACCACTGCAAATTGGCAATAAACTATTAGATGTCATTTGGAGACAATAACATCTAGCAGCAAATGGGTGAGACACTTGATAAAAATGACAAAAAAGGCAATGAGAGGATCCATGCTACAATCTATGCTAGATTGGATATATATTTTATCCCAACTTCTGGTAGGTTACTTTTACAAATCTGCCTACAAAGATGTGGTCAATGCCTTTATAATGGAATTAAAAAGGGATACTAATGGATCCAAGTGCTTTCCACATAGTACAAACTACTTGTAGACTTTACATTTCTCTTTCAGAGTCGTAGAAGTCCATTCAAGCAATTAACAAAATAAAGAATTTGGTGCCCTGAGGCCCCTCACAAATAGGTGGCTCACATTAGATACAATGTCTGTTATTCTAAAAACAACTAAATTTCTAAGAGAATAGGATAGAATGACCCTTGAAACTAAGCATAACAAAAAAAGCAAGCCTAGGGAACAACTTCAACTGACCACCCAAGAGATGGAGTAGAAAACCTTTTCAGTCTAGGGAAACAACAGAAGACTAGAGAGTTAGAGAGGCAACTCTATTTTTTAAGAATACCAAGCTAAAGGGACTAAGATTTGACCAAAAATGGATGGCAAAGACACCACTAAATTCTACTTTCAGTAATTGAAGAAAAATAATTGCACTAAGCCTGGATATCAGATCTCAAATATAGGTAAGAGGGACTAGCCAAAGATGAAGCCCATATAACAGAGATCTGTCAGAACCATTTTCATAGGAGAATTATGTCTCCAACATACAATAGTATGCAAGAAATAAGTGAAAGAGAAAGTGAGGAAAATCATCTTAGCAAAGGTTGCAGCATTTTTGTGGAATCTTCTCTCCAGAGTCCAAACCTCTGGATTGATTTATTGAAAAGTGATGAGATTCCACCATGGGAAAACATGTGAATATGTGATTGAATAAACTTATTCCAAGTGGCTAGAAGACAAGCCAATAGAATAATTCTTTAAGGAATGGCCTTCGAGGAATCCCTTGAAAAATATCCCAGTGCTTAAGACACATGAACAATGATTGGAGAAATAACCTACAGGTTGACATTGAAGATGAGTTATGGGATGGAAATCTCTCAATGAATGGAGTGACAAAAGTAGGGTAGCCATGCAAACTTGAGTAGATAAGGCCATGTAAAAGTTGATTGAATCCCAGAAAAGACTTCCCAACCAGCTATTAACTTAGACAAGTTGTCCATAGCACTTTCATAAATGGTAAATGAAAAATCTTAGGTTAGATGGCTTGCCACTAAGCTTTGGAAGAATACTTGGAACTCTGTTGGCCCAAATCCTCTACAGATATACAAGGAAGCAATATGAAACAACGGTGTTATTAAATTCATAATCAAGGTCGGTGACCTGGAAGTGGAACTAATTTCAAACTGAAGGCCCATCATGCAATAAAATGTATCTTTTAAAAATAATTGCAAAGACCCTTGCTATGAGAATTAAAACATATTCTACAGACAATTATTAGACCTGATCAAATTGTATTTATATGGGTAAATTAATTCTGGTGTAGATGTCCTGGATGCGATGCCTTGTTCATTAAAATTGGCTTTGAAAAATCTTATGATGGAATAACTGGGCCTTTATCCTAGCCATGCTACGGCATTGGGATTTGGCCCCTTCTTTCTCTGGCCACTTTGGCCTACCTTTCCATCACTAGATGAAAATGAGGATGTGAGCAAGTTACAAGTTGACCAAATCAATAAGCCAGTTTTCCATCAATCCCTAGCCTCTATGTCATGGGAAAAAGGTTTGAGGTATCTAATTGCAACAAAAGTGGGCCTAGGTCTAATCATGTGAATTCCCCTTCGTGAGCCAGAAGTAGGTCAAAGAGTCAAAAGGCCACTTCCCATATGACTCACTTCTTACAATCTTGAAGGATCAAGAAGCTATTTCAAGAATATAATCTAGATGCAGATGAAAATGCATGGACTGTCAGGCTATATGGAAAGCATGAATTCCACTTAAGTAAGAAGTTTTAGGGTGGGATGATAAATAACCAAAGAATAGTAGTAAAAAATAGACTTCATAAATTAGGACTGACAATGCAGGATGTCTTTTAAGGACATAGAGTACAATTATGTAGGGAAACATCTGCTCATGTTAAATGCATGCTTTTAAAACTAAGTTAGCTACACAATGTTCATTTAGAATGAGTATGTGCAGGAAATATATTTACTTTCTAGAGATCGGTGGTAAGGAAGGAATATTGGTACTATTCGCTAATTTTGGGATGAGATGTCATCTCAATATGCATCAGGCCATGCAGCTATCCAATAAGAACACTGTGATGTTAGTATTTTTTTTGTGTATTACAAGAGCATGCTTTCCAAAAAATTGGAAGGGAAGAAGAAAGGTTGTTTGTATTTTTCTTGGCTTTTTTCAAGTAACAAAAAACAATACAAGCAGTAATATTACAAAGATTCTTCAATCTCATTGTACCCCATGAACAATCTTTCTAGTTGATACATAACAGAAAATTCTCCTCAATGTTAGTCATTGGGAATATTCAAACCTGAGCCATGGGCAGCAAGGATCATGAGCATCCAAAATAAGCTGCATCTTCCATAAATATTATTCAAAGAAACAATAAATCTTGTATGAACTTTTATTGACTTTTGAAGACATCTTGTATCTACTTTTCATGTCAAGTAACAAGAAATAAATTACAATACAAGCAGTAATATTGCAAAATTTCTTCACTCTTGATGTACACCGTGGACAGTCTTTCGAGTGGATATACAAAATGCTCTTTAATGTTAATCATTCAAAATATCCAAACCCGTGATTTCTGAGTCATGGGAAGTAAGGATCATAAGCATGTAAGTTTTCTTATTGTAGCTAAAATATAACTTCAAAAATAAAATACATCATTGTTTTCTAACCAAAAACAAGCTGATATAGATCAGTCAATCTCAACTATACTGTTGGTTGGAATATATTTCCAAAAAGAGCAGTTAAGAGATATCCAAAATCAAAAATTTCTATAGTACTACAAAATCCATTAAAACAACATATAAACTAGACAAGTTTAGAGCTTCTTACACTATCAAAACCTACCATGCAGCATCACAGTGTTTTATCATTACAACTTACATGCAATAGAAATAAATGTGCAAAACCATAAATCTCTACAAGGGTATGTCAAAAGTTAAAACTGAGTATGTAGTTTCACACCATACATCATAGGAAACATGTGAAAACAATGAATTCTCAAACTACCTTTCCTCTTCAAAATGATACTAGAAACCTCAAACCCAAGGCTTCAGACTTAAATCATAAATGCCAACGAAAAGCTTCAGTGGCACAGTTAACAAGCCATCTCTAAGGATTCAAAGTGCTTATGTTTTTCATAATGCAAGATTGGGATTTTGTAATTCAACAAACATATCAGGAAGCAAGTTGAGAACACAAAGTAATGAAATCCCATGCTGCACAAAAGGAATTCTATAATTGGTCAACTTTTACTCCTTGTAATTATATATCTGATAATAGCATACAAAGATATCAACACCAATTCCATTATCTCCAATAAAGCTAGGTCATACTGATCAGGCTTATTCGGTAGGGTAGGTTCAACTCTTATTAGCTAAGATAGGGTCAACATGGTAGTCCAAGTAGTTGAACCCTCTAGAATAAATTCTGGCAACCTTACAAGTGTTTCAGCTCCAAGACAATCATTGGTCTGCGGCCTAGGAGCGTGCTGGCAGTTTTTGAAGCCAATTTCCATCCTAAATTTGACCTATTCTCTTGGGTGTTGCTCTTAAAGGCTAAATATCCATTCTAAAAGGGACAAAAAGAGTGAAGAGGAGAGACTGAGACTTCATATATCTCTATGATCATCTTCAACCCTGTTCTCTAAAAGATTCCATGCAAATAAGAAAAAAAGGGGGTTGTTGGAATCCATGCAAACTAGAAAATAACACAAAAATGAAAACCAATTTTGCTAGTACATAATATAGCTTCTTGGTATCATAATATGAGAAGGATTTTCCATAAATCCAATGCCAATCCTTTTAAATAAAGCCTCGAATATTAGGTTTGACTATCTTGTAGATTACCCCATGTATGAGCTCTCTCTTAGAAAGCCTCTTATCTACATAATTTGGGAGTATACCCAATATGCCCTATTGGTGTTGGAAAATATAGATTGATCCATTTGCAAAATCCCATCCATTTCTAGGTCCCTCATGACATTAACTACATTAACAAAAGGATTAGGGCACTAGAATGTTGCCTCTATTAGTTCTTATGAGAGCTAGGGTTAGGGATAAATCATCTGTAAAATGAAATTACTAGTTAGTATATGCCTCACCATCTCTAACCCAACTAATTTTGGCTATTTTATGGGTGTCCCTAGCTCAATAGGGAAGCTCCAACAAGGAAATTGGAACTCAAGGTCCCCAGTGTACTTAATTGTATTAAATAGATGCACCTCTAAATCATGCTTGTTAGTACTAGGTTGCTTCCTAATTTTTCTTTCTTTTACTCAACAATATTGTGCTATCATATTGCCTCAACTTCTAAGAATTCAGTCACTCTTTGGATTATTGCCTATTTCCGATAGTTCTAGCCCGTGCCATGACTGGGATACAAATGGGCCAAGGAATAGATCAATATGATTAGCGAGTACAATTGGTGGCCAATAGACTATGGGAGTGACAAATAAAGATAATCCATTAATGATAATCCTTATGCATGTATAGTAACTAAGAATTGATTCAAAATAAAAATTTTAATGATTCAAACAACTTATTAGGGGAATCAAAATAATTATTTTTTATCCAATGGAAATGCCATCAAACTAATTGACATCAATTGAAATCACCTAAAGACAATATTGCAAATGTTTTCAACATTCCTTCTCCTTGGGAGGGTCATTAATATCCTCCAAGAACACTCTATTTTGAAGAAAAAATCTTACAACACTTCCACTTATTCCATCATCGCTTTGAAGAGAAATTTGGGAAATATGAGGCCAAGGCAAGGCAAGAATGTGAGTGGACACATATTAGCTTCTCACTTTTTGACAAAAAATTGGTAGCATAACCTTATATTGAAGAGATACCCCTAGCCTAGATAGGGCACACCGTCCTACTAAGGTCATCCTTAAAGTATCTGATTCCAGTCTAGCTAGTCCTAGTAGGACTGTGAAATAGCCTAAACCCTAGATAGGAGAGGTTACAATAGTCCACTTTAAGGATGAGATAGGTCATCATAGTCCATGGCCCATCTAATAGAGATCAAAATAGTCACAATCCATTAGGATAAACCTTCCATAGTCACAAATAAGGTTTAGCATCCCCAGAGGGATGGCGCCAAAGCTAACAGTCCAAGAGTATCCCACATAACTGAACACAGCCTATATTTTCAGCAGAAAAATGGTCTTGGATCAACCTAAAATAGTCACGGGTCAGCTTCATAGAGTCTCAAACCAGCATGGTAATAGGAGAGACACCACACATTCCATGGGTCAGATGCATAAGGTCACAGCTCAGTAAGAGAGACACCACACGGTCCATAGGTCATATCCATAAGGTCACTTCATGGTTCATGTTTCATAAGGTCACTGAATGGTTCATGGTTCATATGGTCACATTAGAGGAATTTTGGGGTCTAAAATGGGCCTCCTAAGGAAAATAATAAAATAATAGTTAAAATAATAAAATAATATTGATTAATTTTGGAGGAAGAAAGAAAAAAACTACTTTTTGTGTTTGTATTTTCAACATATCTCCTTGTGTTTTTACTCTAATTTCGATTGGGAGAGCTTGTTGGATGTGGAATTTGATTCTGTATCCAACGAGTACCCACATTGCATACTTTTGACGGATCCCGCTACCCCAAAAACAAGAAATACCTGAAAAAATGTGATGATGACATCATTATCACATTTTTTCAGGTATTTCTTGTTTTTGGGGTAGTGGGCTTTGTCAAAAGTATGCAGTGTGGGTACTCGTTGGATGCAGAATCAAATTCCGTATCCAACGAGCTCTCCCAATTGAAATTTGAGTAAAAACACAATGAGATATGTCGAAAATACGAACAAAAAAAGTAGTTTTTTTTAATGACAAATATGTCAATTCAACCATTATGGTTGACTTATTTTATTGAAATTCTATTGGTTCTTGAATTCCAACTCACAAAAACTTATTTTGGCACGTTTTATTATAAGGCCCATTTTAGACCCCAAATTTCCTCTAATGTTTCATGGTTCATGGTTCATGGTCTTTTCCAATATTGCACATCCACTCAAAAACAGGCCGCTTGTGGGCCTGATGAATTCAGGCCAACTGTAATCCTCTTGGAGCTAGACAAAATAAATTTCCACCTTAAAAAACACATACATGCATCCATTGCTTGGGTTTAAACACCAAAAATCACAAACTTGCATCCATCGCTTGTGTTTAAACACTAATATCTGATAGGGTTTGATTTCTTGTGCAGGGTTTCAAAGAATCCCCGTGCAGCAACCGGGTTTTGCAATTATAGGATTAAGAAGAAAATATCGACACATATTGGGAAATTGAAAAATATGCCGATAGCCATTGCAATCAGTGCAATGGAAATGAAACCTTATGAAAATCTATAAACATTCACACAAACCCTTGGACAACAATCAAGTATTAAAAACAACAACAACATATAATTTGATGTGGCAAATGCAAATAACAGCAACAACATACATCGCATACATCAAATAAGGGAAAACAAATGGGGATGAGAAATATACCACCGTACCTTAGCGAGCCATGCTAGAAATCCGTTGACCTTGGCAAGCACAAGATCTCCGAGCCTCCATTTTCTGTAGGTAGCTGTTTTGACTCCTCGTCTTTTAGTTGGTGCCATGTCGTAAAACCCCGATGGCAACGGAAAATACTGTATGGCATACCCTACAAGTCCTCAACAAGAATTATACCCTCAATAGGAATTATACCCTCCCATTCCTCCTCTTCCACAATTTCCATAACACCATTAATTTTCCCCTGCCCCTGATGCCACAATAGTGTAAATGCCTCATAACAATTGGGTACTTGTTAATATTTTACAGAGGCAATATTTTCGTGGCTCGTTGGAAAATGGAGGAATGGTCTCACTATGGAATCCGATGGCCGCAGTTTTCGAGGAATGGGCTCATGATGGAGGAATGGAGGAATGGCCAATATTTTCGTGGCTCAGAATGGAGGAATGGCCAATATTTTCATGGCTCACGATGGAGGAATGGACGAATGGGAAATATTTTCATTTGTTGTTTAATGCATAGGTTGATATTAATCATGGTATTGTAGTATCCACTTAACAAAAAGTACATAACATCCACTTTATATAGTATTGTATAAACATCCATTTGACCAAAAAATTAGTACATATATAATTCCTTATCCTTAACACATTAATACATTTTTTGATTGAAAAGCTAACATTGAAGAATAAAAAGGGCAAGAATTTGTAACAAATGTTTTTACCACTTAGGCTATCCCTATTTATTAAGTCACTCTTGTTGACTTGACATCTTTAGTATATCTCATTTATTCTCAAGTTGGACTTCATGTCATTCCATTCACTTCTTGTGTTAGACATTCTTATAGCAATGTCCTCATTGGTTTCCTCCTAGGATGTCTCTAGATGCTTTTGTCCATTGATTGTATCCTCTTGGTTTTAATTCATTGAGTAGTTGATGTTTGAATGAGTGATTTGTGCTTGACTACCTAATAGTTTCTTCCACTTCATATTGCATACAGGATGATGGTGATGATGATGAACATGATGATGATGATGATGATGATGAGGATGATGACGATGACAATGTCAATGATGATGATGATGGTGATGATGATGGCGATGATGACGATGATGATGCTAATGATGATATTGGTGATGATGATGTCGATGATGATGATGATGATGATGATGATGATGATGATGATGATGGTGAGGATGATGATGATGCTAATGATTATGACAATGAGGATGATGATGATGTTGAGGATGATGGTGATGATGATCACATGTCAATGATGATGATGATGACGATGATGATGATGATGACAATGAGGATGATGATGATGATGATGGTGATGATGATGATGATGACGACGATGATGTCGATGATGATGATGATGATGGTGATGATGATGATGATGATGCTAATGATGATGATTATGATGAGGATGATGGTGATGCTGATGATGGTGATGATGATGGACATGATGATGATGATGATGATGATGATGATGATGATGATGATGATGATGATGATGATAATGATGACGATGATGATGTCAATGATGATGATGATGATGATGGTGGTGGTGATGGCGATTGCGATGATGATGGTGGTGGTGCTGGTGGTGGTGCTGGTGATGATGGTGATGATGATGATGATGATGTTAATGATGATGACGATGAGGATGATGATCATGTTGAGGATGATGGTGATGATGATCAAAGGTCATTTATGATGATGATGACGATGATATGATGATCATGATAATGTCGATGATGATGATGATGATGATGATGATGATGATGATGTCGATGATGATGATGGTGATGATTTGTACATCGTCATTGTCATCATTTCATAGATTTGTACATGGAAAGGACTACCATGTACATGGAAGAGGTGTAGTGAATGGAAGTGCATTTCAGGTATTTGTACATAATGGGAATAGAAACTCTAATTATGACCCAGAACCAATGTACCACTAATAGAAACTCTATAACCCCTAATATATGATTGTGATAACACATATGACCTACAACCCCTAATGATGATGAGGTTGATGGTGATGATGATGGAAATGATGATGATGATGATGATGATGATGATGAGGATGATGGTGATGATGATGGACACGATGATGAAGAGGATGAGGAGGAGGAGGATGGTGAGGATGATGATGATGATGATGTCTATGATGGTGATGATGATGATGAACACGATGATGATGATGATGATGATGATGATGATGATGATGATGTCGATGATGATGAAGATGATGATGATGATGATGATGATGATGATGATGATGTCGATGATGATGATGACAATGATGATGATGATGCTAATGATGATGACGATGATGTTTTGTATGATTGTGATGATGATCACAGGTCAATGATGATGACAATGATATGATGATGATGATGCTAATTATGATGATGACAAAGAGGATGATGATGATGTTGAGGATGATCATAGGTCAATGGTGATGATGATGACGATTATGCTAATGATGATTATGATGATGATAATGATGATGCTAATGCTAATGATGACAATGATGCTAATGATGATGATGATGGTGGTGATGATGATGATGATGGTAATGATGATGACGATGATGATGATGATGATGATGATGATGATGATGGTGATGATGGTGATGGTGATGATGATGGACATGATGATGATGATGATGATGATGATGATGATGATGATGATGATGATGATTATAATGATGTTGATGAGGATGATGATGATGATGATGATGACGTATCTCTAAATTCCTTTGTGATTAACTTAAAGTGCCAAGTAAAAGTCACTCTCGAAGAGTACATAGAGACAAGCTTAGATATGAAATGTGTGTGTGTGTGTGTCCATGCGAATGCCCATCTTCTAGTATTATAAGTTGGGAATTTACCTCTATGTTTTCAATCACCCTTTTACTATGTAAAATAAATCCCATGGGAATCAAACTTTCGTCAATAGTGTAGTGTAATGCTGGAATATTTGATAGGGGCCATAAAACTTGAGCAAATAATTGCTTTTTTCCTTGAGAGATGTCTGCTTATAAGGAAAAATATGTAAAAACAATTGATCCACTTCTTCAAAGTAACACTATGAGCATTATTGAAATGCTTGTCACTTCATTCAATTTTAAACCAAGACCAAAACATCCTTAAGAGTACAAAGAAAGTTAGCTTTTGTGTTAAAATTGATATCCACTTCTTGTGCCTTGGATGTTCTTGGTAAAAATGAGGGTATGGATGGGGGTTGTCCAAAAAAAACTTGTAGGGTGACATTGTAAAACCCAATGGCTAACAATATTTTTATGGTCAACACCTCACAACCTTAATTACTTGTTATTAACTCCAATATCTCAAGTCTTGTAGTATAAATAAGTATTATGACAAGCATCATCATCGTCGACATCGACGTTATCATCAATTCCATATGGTACATCAACATCATCTGGATCATCATCCTCATTATCATCATCATCATTGGCATTAAGTAGATCATCAAAAAAATTATCGTAATCATTGTCATTATGGTCACTCATATGCCATTAGTGTTCTTAATCACTCATTTCCATTAGGATTCATGTCATGTAATCGTTAAGGTCATTTATATGTCGTTACAGTCATTTCAATGATAATAGGGTCATTTAGATGTCGCTACAGACATTTAGGTGCCATTAGAATTAATTAGGATCCAAAATTGCTACCACATGCATAATCATCGTTGACATCCACATCATCATCATCATCATACAATAAATCAATATCATTGTCATCGTCATAGTCATCATCAATGTCATCAATAATATAGTTGCAATAATAACGAGCAAGGAGCCCCACAACCTCACAAGAATGGATGATATAGTCTTATACTTATCAAATCATATCCATACGCTCCATCATAATTATTGTAATGCATCATCATCATGTTGTTAGGGCCAAGAAGGTGCAATTAAGGTCTATCAAATGTTGTTGGGGACACTCAAATGGAATTAGAGCAATTTAGGTGACATTAAGGTAATTTACCCTTCATTAGGATTAATCAAGATCGAAAAGTGATATAATTATGATAATTTAGGTGCCACTATGATAAGTAAAGATCCAAAAGTACTATCACATGAATCATGATCATTGACATTAGCATTGATATATCTGACATTATGTCGGATGTTTTTCGAACACAATTCCTAGATCTAAACCTAGTGCAATTCCTATCTGGGTTCTTTCAAAATTTATGGCATTATTCCAGGTGCTATATCTGGCTCTATACCTAATGCTAGGTTGGATATTTTCTAGGCGCAATTCTTGGCTCTATACTTCGTGTTATGTTGGATGTTTTTCCTGTCAAAATTCATGGCGCAATTCCTATTGCTAAACCTGGATTAATATATGGTGCTATGTTATTCAGGACGTTTTTTTGGAGGCTATTATGGGCATTATATGGGATGCTTTTTTTTGGACGTTAATTGGGATGCTAATTTGGATGATAATTATGATGCTAATTGGGACACTAATTGGGACACTAATTGGGATGCTAATTGGTACGTTAATTGGGATGCTAATTATCATCCAAAATAGCACCAACTTTTAAAAAGGGACGCTAATTGGGATGCTAATTGGAACACTATTTGGGATGCTAATTGGGACTCTAATTGGGATGTTAATTGGGACACTAATTGGGATGCTAATTAGCATCCAAAATAGCACCAAATTTTAAAAAGGATGCAAATAACACCATTAAAAGTGCCATCCCATGGAAAAGCATCCACTTTGTCCAAAAAATGATGAAAAATCATGGGGGATTCACCTTGTTGAGCAATATTGTATCACGTTCATTCGTAAAGGGGGGTTTTAAATTGTGGAAAATAAGGTCAATATATTGTAGGTATTGGGGAGTGGGGAAAAGGGTATGGGGGGTTTGTAGGTAATAGGGGGTATAAAAATGGGTTTCTAGTAAAAATAAGGAATACATTGTAAAAATATGGGTTTCTTTAATTGGAAATATGTATTGGGAGGGGGCCTCAACAAAAGGGTTTTTGTAAGTAATTATCAATATCTAGTGAAATTAGGGGTATTATTTAATATCCCATGAACGAAGGCACTATGGCATGATTTCACTAAGTGAAGTCCCCGTGTGAAAAATACACTAAAAGTGATTGTGGACGCTAAAAAGGAAGCTAAAAGAGATGCTAATCATAGGGTTTTGTTGTAGTGGTTTGCATCATAGTTGTTACCGACTGAATCTTTCTCTATCGGGCCAATACCTTGGGATTTGTTGCTCACAAAGGAGGGATTGAACCTAGGTCGAAGAAACAAGAACACCAACAATAGCTCATCAAATTACATGACTGCAAAGAAATAATTTAAAATCTGTATGGTATGAAAAATGTGAAGAAAGCTTTCATTGTTTGAAGAAGTTACTCACTAGTTTCCCTATTTTGAATATTGTAGATCCAAAGAAGTATTTTGCAGTGTGCATGGATTCTTTCATTGGAGGAATGGATGGAGTGCTTATGCAAGAAGGATTTGTGATTTTCTATGAGTCAAGAAAATTAAAAGAGCATGACAATAATTATGCAAATCATGATTATTAATTACCAACCATAGTACATGGTCTCAAGATCTAGATACTTCATTTGTTGGGAAGAATATTTGAGCTTAGAATTGATCACATGAGATTAAACTATTTGTTTGATCATCAAAACTTAAATTGCAAGAGAGCTATATGGTTTTAATGTTTTGTGATTTTGATTTTGAAATCAAATATATAAAGGGAAAAGAGAATAAGTTTGCAAATTCCCCAAATAGAAAATTCAATGTCGCATCCCTAATGTATGTGTAAATTAGATTTAAGAACAAGAGTTATTGAAGCCAAAATGAATATGATACTTAGCTTCAAATAAAAGAAAAATTGTTGCAAGGAAAATTAGATGAAAAGTGTGAAGGATATGATATTGAAGAACATGATCTTATTCTTTATAAAGGAAGACTATATATTCCAAATTGTGTCGAAATGAAGAAGGCGGTAATGGATGAAATTCATTGAATTGCACACTCTGGACATCGAGGATATCAAAAGAAAATAATAACAACACATAAGAAATACTTTTGACATGAGATTCTAAAGGATATAAAATAATATGCTTTCCTTTGTCAAAATACCAACAAGTCAAGGAAGCGCATCAATAATCAATAGGATTGTTGCATCCTTTAGCCATTCGGGAATAGAAGTGGGAAGTAATTTCTATGGATTTTATAATTGGTTTTTCAATGACAATGAGATATCATGATTCAATCACGGTTGTGGTGGAGAAGATAATAAATCCAACTCATTTTATTCTGGTCATATCCACTCATAAAACATGTGACATAGAAAATATCTTCATGAAGGAGATATTTTTATTGCATGGGTTACCGAGAGAAATAAATTTAGATTGAGATGAAAATTTCACATCCAATTTTTGGAAAGGGTTATTTCAAGAGTTGGGAACTCAATTGAATTTTAGTACAATGTATCATCCTCATATAGATGGTCAAACCGAGATTGTGAATCAAGTTCTATAGGATATGTTGAGGATGTATGTTATAGATAAGAGCAATGTACCAAATGGAAAGTTTGGCACACTAGACAAAAATTCAAAGGAAAATGATGACAATTTTTAACTAAACTTGCAACAACACTAACAAAATTTAACCAAACCTTCCCAAACTTGGTACAGAGGTCAACTTGCAGCTCTAATATAGTCTATAAAAGAATAAAAAAATATCCCAACTTAGAAATATGCACTTTTATTGGGATACATCATGCTCTGGTAAACCCTTTCTTAAAGACAAAGAATCCAAGGAAATATCCCCAAGACTTATGTGGAACCCAACAAATTCAGGTGCAGGATGAAAGTGGATGGACTGTTTATAGTTCCAAAACCAATGCTCAAACTTCAAAATAATAGGTTTGACTCAATTTAGTGAAGTTTGGGATAATATGGAGGTCATGGCAACTTTAGGACTACACATTGAGGATATTTCCAACTCAAAATTGAGAACACCTATGGGTCACGAACCTATAAATTAAGAATTTGAATATGTTCATCACAACCTTATCCACCAGTGACAATAGACAAGACTCAAATTCGACGTGCAAAAGACAGTTAACCAACATAATCCTGAAAACTAGCCAAAATTCATCAAAATATAAAGTAGGAGTAGAAAACTCATATAATTAAATCCATATCTCTACATTATTAAAGTTCATAACTGGTATAAAAGGTTAAATAGGAAAAAAATTACATTAGTTACATGCCAAGAGGCCTTCTAGGATAGTCTCATTACATTACATCATTCAATACATCAAGATTCCATTTAAACGAACAACAAATTCTTGAATTCGAGCTAACTAAAATAAAATCTATTATTCAAAATTTTGACCTGTTTAATTTAGAAAAGATTCAATATCTTCAGGTTGGAGTGAACCTCATTGTGAAAGAAGTTTGAAGGAGGAAGAATAAATCCAGTACAATGATCAAACAGTGATGGTGGAAATTGAACAATCAAGATACAAAATTGGGCAGCACAACATTACTCTCATTATCATTAATATCAGTTTAATAAAATGATGATACAATAGGAATAATTCAAATCTACTAGGCATGATTGGAATTCACCAAATTTGACTAAATCCAGAGCTAACTCAATGTGAGAAAATCACCACTAGAATCTCATTAATGTAACTCAAGACAACTAAATTAGTTCTCAGTCAGTTAACTGAACAAGGTATGTAGGAAAAATACACCTGACCTCCTTAAATCAGGAAAATGTGGTGCTAGACTAACTGGAGATGAACTAATTGATTCCAATATGAGGATAACTCAACATAGACTATGGTGAACTTATGGTGTGACTCCCACGACTTAGTGTGGGTTCCTAAATTATAGCGATTAGCCTCTAAAGATCCTAAACTCGTGCAAACTAGAGTATATAGTGGTATGTGAGCCACAAATGAGTTCTAATATAGATGGAGATCATTGGCCGCCCACCTATTCCAATGGATCAAAACAATTGTCCATTTTTGTAGTTTGCTAGTTATTTTTCTACGATTTTTTGGATCCCAAACTTTCAGGGCCGTTTTAAGGCCCTAAACGACCATTTTTGGAAATTCAGGGGGCCACATGATTTCCAAACAAACGCATTTGTCTTGATTCAAAATATTTAAATATCAAATAGACCTTTCCAATGTGCTATCGAGTGCCGAATTCGGATATCGTATGCAAAATCCATGGCCACGGGAAATTGATTGTTCAACTAACCACCTTGGGGCTGCAAACTTTATGATTGTTCATCGTCTAGGGTTATGTTTTGGACCTTTAGGGTTCTCTCCCTCATGATTATTATAAATATTCCCTTCCAAACTAATTTTGTATCCATCTTGTCATGAATGAGCATAACAACCACATCTCTTCTCATAGATAACTACAACCATTATAGCTATTGTATTTACAGTATGTTCTCTTTCCTCCATTTAATAGAATATGTGTTGATTGCATCTCTATTTTCATTTCAACATCTATGAATTTATCGTTCTATATATGTTCTTTCGTTTCATTCTAGCATAAATCTAGATCAAGTTCCCCATGGCTCTAGTGAAGTGGAAACATATTCCTAAGCTAGGAAATTAACTTTAGACTATGGTTGTCAAGGGAGGATTACAGTTAATCCTAACATGAACCAGACCTGTAACAATACCAAGAATTGAAAATACCTCACTGACATAGTTTGGATTCCTTCCCATCACATTCTAACTTAATAATCAACTAGATTCCTTACAACAAGGGCACATCTCCCAGTTGATGACAAGGGGCACATCTCCCAAGTCTGTTAAAATATTATAGCTCTCAAATCCAAATCACAAATGACCAAAATATGTGAATTAGAGTGATAAAGGTCCTTTTATAAACTTCTAAGTTATTTTCCCTTCCTTTTAGACTTCTCTCGTCAAAATAATAAAATAATAATTTTTAGGAGAGAATATCTTTGGTGAGTTGGATGCTTCTTTGGAAAGTCTCTCTTGTATCCGTGAATTTACCCTCACTGGATAAAATTAACCTCTTTATATTTCCCAAAGAATTTCTCTTTCTTTCCTTCATCTACTAATCTTTCTTGAGCCTTATCTTCCAAAATCAAGAAACTTTGTCTTGTTTTCTTTTATGCTGCTTTTCCAACTTTTCTTTCTTTTGGCTACTGTTTCTGCTTTCGGTTGCTTTCTTTCTAGATTTTTCTAAGGATGAAAACTCACATGCTTTATCCTTATCCTATGAGAGCTATTGAACCACCTATTATATTGAAAAATCATAAACAGTTATTAGTAATATTAATTAAATATTACAATATTATTGTCCATCACATTTGCATGAATTATTTAATAGCATAAGTAATTATGGACAAAATTAACCCTTTATTAATTAATTTAATTTTACACTAGAACCCATGGGTAGCTAAATGGATAGTGGTTTCTCCATGGTGCTATAAAAAATGGGTACATTACAGTCCTCCCATCCCAAGTTTGTTTGTTCTCAAGACAATGAAAACAAGGGTGAGGAAGAACATATGCACTACCTCCAAATGTTGTTGCAACATGACCTCAAGATTCCTATGAATATCTCCTCCATAACATATGAACCCTTTGTGAATATTTCCATCAATCTCCTGTAGTTTAAATTTTTTCGTTGCACCATTGTGATTGAACTTGACCATAAGATCGCTTCCCTTTGAGTATGGTCAATACTTAGACAATGCATGCTCAATGGCCAACATCTTCATATTATGGATCAAATATTTTATCTCATTGGGTTGCAACAACTTTTACTTGATTGTACACAATATTCCTTTATTTGTTTTGATCCAAGCTCTCGCTTCTTGTACTTTTAAACCTCCAAAAATATGATCCAATTGGTTAGGAACTCCATGTTTATGGAAATTCTCAGCCAGTGCTGACAAAGGTTGTTTCCCTAGATTGAAAGGCTCAAAGCTAGAACAAAACAACTATAGAATAAAGAAACTTTCCCTAGGATTAACTAAATCGCTTGAATTGACTGCTCTTATTTCCTTTTTATAGGTTGTGAAGGTATGAACCTAGATGTTCTTGAACTATGCATAGGTCCTCCAATAGACATAGCAGAAGCAAACCAAGTAAGAGTAACACGATAATATATAATCGTATGTAAAAGACCAAGGAATTAAACAATAAACAAAGCATAAATGAACTAGATATACAATGTTTATGGTAAAGAAATTATATTTGCATTAAAATATAAAGAAGGAGATTATACAACTAATGCCTTGGTGTTGAGAACTCTTCTGAATGGGGGCCTTTCCTCAAAGCTCCAATTTTCCTACTAATCACTCAAAGGACTGGTAGAAATTTGGCCAGAATTTAGATGCTATCATACATTCTTCCTCTCCCTTCCCATGATGATTCAACTAGTATATAAAGGATTCAAAGGATAGAGTAGGTTGAGGATTCTATGGAAGAGGTGGAGGGATCATCCTAGGATAGGGGATCTCGAGTTCCACCTTTCCTGATTCATAGGGATGAGGCTCCATGAAGGCCACCTTTGAGAAGCCTCTCGAAAAATATCATTTTTTCCTTCATGATTTTAGCACCACGCCTTCTATAAGGGAGATAGGTGGTGCTAAGGGAGCACCTCCACTTGTAAATGAGTAGCAGGCGGTGGCATCGCTCTTTGCAAGTGTACAAAGGGAGTTTCCAGGATAGTATTGCAAGTTTCACATAGTGAAAGTTCATTGGTGGCTTACAATAATGAATTACTCATTCCCACTTATTTTCATCTTCAATATTTGAGGAATTTAAGGAAATCAATGAGATACTTATCCCATAACATAGTGTTGATGAGAATTTGGTGTAAAAAAATGCTCCCCAAAGCATGAGGCTAGATGGAAATGATAGGAAATATGTTTTGCAAGAACAACTTATCACTTTGAGGAAATAATCCAAATATTAGAACTCAACCACAACCAAGTTCATCCTGCAGTACTTATCCACTTTGATACATATCCATCTAATTGACAACATGGTTTCTAACCAATACAATGTAGATACATGTGCGATATAAATAGTCATTGCTAGTAGAATACAATGTAGATCCATGGGAAGAAGACTCAAATTTGAACATAGCTACCAGACATAAAATGTATATCTAAGCACGACCACAACCATACATATGTGGATCCATGCTATGAATCATACACATACTCCATCACAACCCAAGAAAGAAATGAATTCTCAACAATCACCTAGGGTATTTGTCTCATTCTTAACAAAGTACTATTCTATCCATGCAAATAAATGTCTTGAAGTTGAACATGGTAGAAACCACTTGATTACCGGTTAATGATGAAAATTGTTAATAAGTGCATGGGAGATCACCATTAATTTTAATGATTCCCAAGGTATCCCAATACATTTTTTGAATGTGAATAAATGGACTAACATCAAACACTTGGCCGAATATTTCGATCAATGGTGAATGATGTAAACCTATTGTTGAAAGCGAGGAAATATTTCATTGAGAGATACATATTTCAAGGTACGGACTTGTTTCTAAGACTAAATAATAGAAGATGTGCTGAAGTCGACAGGAATAGTCTCATCAAAGGAGGACCATGATGAATCCCTTATCAATGACACGAAACTCAAAACAAAGTTCTATAATTTGAGTATGAAGTAATTATAGGACTGACTCAAAGGTAATTGACATGACATAAAGGTAGTTTTGGATGCAGAGGGTAAATATGAACACAAATTTACTTTGAACATCAGGCGGAACGACCAAAGACCTGGAAGCATTGACTTGATGAGGCGGATACCAAAACATAATGTGATTATGGACGATGCATTATTTGAAAATATGCAAAGGAGTAACATGACTCATGAAAGTGGATCGACTAGGAGATAAGCTAAAAACCCAACAATTTGAATGAAATTTAGACAAGTGCCATGTTCAAAGATGACCAGAAAAATACCATTATTTCAAATGAAACATAGTTCCCTTACCTTAATTTCCCCATCATGATTGATGAGTGCCTCTTTATTTTTTAACAAGTTAAAAGAGGGTAACAAACACTTGTTGTAGCTTATCATTAGATAAGTCCATTCTCATATGTTTTTTGAACCTGAGAAAGGAGGGGTTCATTCTCGCAAAGGGTCTTTCAGTGTTTGATTTAACGAGTCCAATGAAAGGAAACTCGATTTTGTTCATGTTTAGTGAGTCTGAACGAGACTAAAGAAGACTCTGAAAGGTTATTTTTTCGTAAAAGTTAGTCTCTTAGGCCCAAAAAAGTATAAAATAATACATTATAAAAATCCTCTAGTCAACGAATAGAGTATACCTTTTTTCGTAAATATTCAATTCAAACCGAAACAGGGGTAAACTACCATTAGACATATGACCCTTCAAGTGCTTTTATGATTATGAATGTGACAAGCTCACTGGACAATCTTTTCACATTTCGAGAGCAAGAAAAGAGCTTAAAGAAGACTCCATTGGGGTTTATTTTTCATAAACAACTTTAATGAGTCCGAAAAAGTAATAAAAGTAGACTCAAAAACTTAGTTCTAGGGTTTAACAAGCATGAATAAAGTTTTAAAAATAAGCTTAGAATCTTTTTCGTTTTAACCGAGAACGAAAAAGGTGAAAAGAAAACTTATCCATATCCAAAAAAATAACATTTCTCTGAGACCTGCAATTCTTAAAAAGACTATTAGACTTCTATTTGATAAAAAATTAGACCATAAATGACTATATTAAAGGTAAAAATATTAAATTTATTAAAATGTAATGTCAAAAGGGTAAATAAAAGTAGTAAAAAGTAAAAAATAGTTACCATTTTGTATTTTTACCAATACTTGGAGAAAAAGGGGCCCTTTTGAGACCAAAATTGGAGTGCGCGTTGTGAAGGATATACTATGATCATTCGACAAATCATCTGAACAAGGAAATTCCTGGTCTCTTTCCACTCATTCCTATGGTTACCATTTTTTATTTGGTGTTTTTTTAAAGTTTTTAGGGCCATTTTCTAAGAGGAAATGTGCCTCTCTAGAACCGCTCCTTTCTCTTTCAAGAACTAGGGTGCTGCGTGACACCGAACATTTCCTTAAGGGAAAATGTGTTTCCACCCCTCTGTTCAAAAGGAGAGAGTGTGGTGGCACATATTTCCTTATAAAACAATAAATTGAGGCCAAAGAAAGGATTTTTAAATTTATAAAATGATCATAAATGGTGTTTAGTCCTTTAATTTGTCTGCTTCGCAAGTTAAATAGGAAAAACTAGTCATGTGGAAAGAAAGCGAACATGAGCTAGATGATATACATCGAGAAAATGATCATGGCACAGTTAGTGCACTTCTAGAGTGAGGGATCCTAAAGTTTTACAAAGTGCCCATCATGAGATCTCAGATCAGATTACCAGATTACATACTCAGGATGTGGAATCCTGAGCAACATTATTTTTATTTGGGGCACACATACTTACTATGGAAGTAGAATACATCTACTTCCTTGCAAGGATTTCCAGGAGGGAAGAAACCATGTCACTGACTGGTCCATGGGGCGAGGATGTCACAACCTGATGACTTATCAATCAATATTATGTCCTAGGAACCCAAATGAGCGGGAAGACAATCGTGATCAAGGATGTGATGGAATTTCCTTTGAGGACAGTCCTCTTCACTATGCAATGAGTATGTAGGAGCCATTGATCACATGAGGCTTCTAGGGCCCACATGTTTTATTCCCTAGAGGAAATGGTGCCGACTGTATTCAACTAGGAATAAGTCTTATTGGTGGTTTTCAAGTTGCAACTTACCAAATGTCATCGTGGTGAGTTGAACCAATTTGGATATGGGACCATTCTGGCATACTTCTTCTTTGAAAGAGTCCCATTGTTGAGGCTTCAGGTGGCCTTCAACGAACTCATGGCATGAAATTCACTCATGCTTTGGTGGGTTGAGGTTATGGCCCGCCATGGTGGTGGGGGTTGCAGATTCAAGTATGGAACAACCTTTTTTTGCTGGTTATATGACCGTCTTCTTATTATTGAGGATTATTCCTACATAGGAACAAAATTTGAAGTTGATCCAGACCTAACTCTCACTTAGGACTAGCAGTGGGGAGATCTCGGTAAGTAATATACTAGAATGCATGTTTTTATATTTTTTATGTTTTTTAAAGTTTTTATGTGTGGGATGACAAGGCCCAGAGGGTCTTCACCAATTGACAAACGAGTTGGATCTCGGTTTGTACGTTAGGAGGCTAATGAGGAGATGGTGTAGCTTGAGGATAACCTCAATAGGCTAACATTGGACATTCCTGAAATTTTAGTAGATGACCTATGAAAGAGGTATCAATGAAACATTGAAATATAGCAAGGCCATTATGTGCTACCATGAGAATCAGTAGGGTTAAGAAGGATATGTACATTGAAATATATGAGATTCAATTTTTTGTGATCTTATTGTATTGGAAGATGACACGCTTCAGATTGGGTATCGAGACCACATTTTTGTTAGTTTTTCAACATTTAAGCTAGCATTATGTTAGGATCTTTTCACTGAGAGAATAACAAGCACAGCAATAATAT
>LPNX011061423.1:8955-56685 GCA_001517045.1 Pseudotsuga menziesii | reverse complement strand
ATATATATATATATATATACAGACACATATTTTTTTCGGCCTATGGAAATTTTGTAATGGAACATAATTTACATGGATTTTGTTTTTCATTGTTTATTTACAATTTCTCATGTTATTTTACACATCAAGATGTCAAGAATGGGAAATATGCCACTAATTGAGAGTCCAAATAAATGAACATATAATCAACATCATGAGAGGAGGCCTCTATTAATAACCCTATCACTACATGATACACAATGACCCCAACCAAAATCCCCCTGAACTAACTAGGTCATGGGCTTGGGAATAGAGTACCAAGGAAACTAAAGAAAGATTCATGGTATATGGTTGGAACCCTCAACAAAACCATAGTAATGAATCATGTGTAGGATTGAACATAACATGAAATAAGTATTGACAGACAAGCATCCAAAACCATATCAAAATAATCAAACCACACTGACAGTCAAATATACACAAATATACAAGGTACTGATGCAAAAAATGTTTTACACATAGTACCTTTTTAGGTAGATCCCATTGTGAGGCTCCCCAAAATGTATTCCATCATAATCTACCAGTTCATAGGCCCATTTATCCAAGACTTTAATTACGATGAAGGGACCATACCACATTGATTCAAGCTTCCCTTTCCCCAATTTGTTTTTTTTTATTGTATGTCAAAACAAGGTCTCCTTCATTGAAGCCACGAGGTTGAACTGATTTATCATATCGG
The DNA here is from genome assembly GCA_001517045.1 of Pseudotsuga menziesii. Lineage (NCBI taxonomy): Eukaryota > Viridiplantae > Streptophyta > Pinopsida > Pinales > Pinaceae > Pseudotsuga > Pseudotsuga menziesii. The sequence goes on along the minus strand of LPNX011061423.1, from coordinate 55,967 downwards.
GCCTTGATACATCTTTTAAGGGACTCATTAGCTAGAGCATCATCTCATCATGTTTTGTCAAAGTTGGTTAGGTAAAGAAATGTTCTTCCCCGATTGAGGAGTTAGGTAAAATCTCAAAGGCTAGTTTCAATGACGGAATTTCACATTCAATAGGTAAAACAACTTCCATTCCATAAACAAGTTGAAAAGGTGTGAAATCGGTTATTGTTTTTACAGAAGTTCTATAGGCCGATAGTGCCAAGAACATAGTTAAGTTCCAATTCGATTTATGTTCCCCAACCATCCTACGAAGTATGTCTTAATTAATTTGTTAATGGCTTCAACTTGGACATGATCTTGTGGATAGTAGGGGGTTGAATTCGCATGACAAATACCCAACTTAGCGCTTAGGTCAATCATCGTGTGATTATGAAAATGGGATCCGTGATCGGTCACTATGTCTTGAGGAACCCCAAACCTAGAAATGTCATGGTTAAAAAGGAAGAGGGAGGAATTATCACCATCCTTTGCATATGTAGGAATTTCCTCAACACATTTTGTAAAATAATCAACAACTACTATTAGCACTATTTTGGTTAACATTGGAGATGAGAAGGATTTGAGGAGAAATAAGAGTATGGTATGAAATTGTTTTGTAATCTGATCGAAAGGTGATTAAAAATGTTGAATTAGATACCAAGGTGTTTAATATTATCATAAAACCATAGGTTAAGGTTGGTAAAAGGATAAAAATGAAAAATCGCGCCTATGGTATATGCTAAAAGTTTTAACAATCTAGATCTTCAGGAGGGGAGATCTACGGAGGGTAATGGATCCCTTGTTCAAAGTTGTGTGGAATAAATAATTTCAATTATTATTAGAAAGACTTATGGCCCACCTAGATCTATGACAGAGGATTAAAGGAAAAATATCTACAACACAGATAGAATCCCACTGTGGGAAGATGCGCGGAAGAAGATAAATTGGGAGCAGGTGAAAGTTTAAAATGTGGCCTAAATCTACAATGTATATTGATGTTGGATGAGATCAACGGTGGAGATGGGGTCCATTGGGAAAACAAGCAAGATGGATGATGAGTTTCATATCAGTGGAATTGTTAAATAGTTTTCTTGATCAATAACCATGATCACTGTTAGCTGAGATCAACATTTGTCAAGTGGTCTGCATGGAGAAGTTACACATTGTTTTAAAAATCAAAGAACAAGCGAAAAATAAAGGTGCGAATTAAACAGGAGATGAGGTCAATGGTGGGAAAGAAATATCTGGTAGATCTATGATGATTAAAAGGTCTTCTAAATGAAAGTGCAAGGAGGATATATACCATGTTATGTAGCAGAATTATGGAAAGAGAAGGTTAACGGGTGATCAATATCGTTGGTTAGAAATAGAAGTAGATTCAATCTACAGACATAGATGGATTCTCCTTTGAGACGCGCATGGGAATTAACATAGAATTACACTAGTGGAAAACAAAATTGCTTCCCTAGATCCCTAAACCATTATATTAAGAATACTAAAAAAGAAAATGGCACATGTTCAGGGATGATTTGTCTTTTGTGCATTGGGAGAAGAATTTTTTTTCTGCGTGGACAAAGCCAAGTCAGACAACTAACTTTCCATCCCTCATTTTTTCAAGTAGGATACATTTTCACCTGCCTACTAGCATTTAAAAATGGATAGTGGAGATGAAGTCGAGGCCCGGACCTTGGAGTTTTAGAAAAAAGATGAGGTCTTTGAAGATAGAGATGCTGGTATATTTGATACTATTTTGTCTTTTGGCACTATCCATCAACTGAAAACCAAATTGGGAGCATTTAAGGACCAAGATATTGACTTACATGGTGTTTTCCAAACCCATTTTTACCATTTTAATCTAGAACAAACCCTAAAATTTCTAGACATTATTGACTGGTGTGCGTCTAATTACTCTTCTTCTGAAAGAGTAATCATGGATTCAACTAAAACCAATATCCTGTTCCCTGTTAATGCCCTTGTTGTCCAAGAATCACTCACACTCCCTCCATTAGGGAAGTATTGAGGTTAAAAATGGGCCTCAAAACAAAAATTGTACTATTAAAATCCACTTTATAAGAACCAATAGGATTAAAGATGATGATGTCCACCATAAGGGTAAAATTTGTAAAAAAAATGGAGGGAAAAAGAAAAAAAAACTTTTTCTTATAGTATTTTTATTGAAATTTTCATTTTTGGGTGTCGTGGGTACCTCAAAATTATGCACTGTGGGTATGGGTTATATGAGGAATTAAATTATGCATCCAATGAGTCCCCAAACTTGAAATTTGGGTGAATCGATAAGGAGATATGCCAAAAATACGATAAGAAAAAGTAGTTTTTTTCCTTTTCTCCTCCAAAATTTAGAACCTTTATTTTATTATTATAACTCTTATTTGATTATTTCCCTTACGAGGCACATTTTAGACCTCAAAACTCCCCTAATGCTTCATTTACCCTAATCTGAGAATATTTCAATGAAGAAAACCTAATTCAGTCTTTCAGACATGCAACCCAAGTTGAACAAAAACATCCATTTTTATCTAAGTGTTTCAGATCCGATGTCACCCTTGCTAATAAACCTTTCCCCTTGGATGTTAACTTGTCCAATGAACAAACAAAACTGGTTTTTTCAATACTAAGTCAGTTCTTAGGTATAGACACAAATAGATATGTTTTTGATTTATTGATGATTCTTTTGTTCAAAATCAACATAAGTCAATCTGAGTCTTAGTCTCCCCAACCTCCATGCATTAAATTTGATGAATTCCTAGTTGAAAGCATTCACTCTCAGCTATTGAATTTCAATAGTACCAGGTGTTGCAGATTCCAATCATATTTGGTTAGAATGTTCCTATTCTTCAAAGAAGAAAATCTACAGCTCCTAGAAATGGCGCTTACAACATAAATTAGCAGCGACTTCTTCAAGTATATGAACTTATTGATGGAAGAGGTTTACAAAGTTTCATTTTAGAACAAATTACCTACAGTGTTACCAAAAATGAAAGAAGCTTTACAATGTTATCTAGATAGGAGGATATGAGACTAGTTCCTATTAGAAGAATATACTATTATCAGGGTTTATGAGTTCACTCATGAACCTTATATTTTCCCTACATTCCTTGCTCCTAGAGTGTTTTCTTTTGATCTTGTTATGCATAAATTTATGGTTGAGAATGAACAATTTATCAGCTTTAAAAATGATTTAGAAATCAAATTTACATGGGTGATTGGGCCGTTCATTATCATGAATAAAGATGCACTCCCTATAATTGAAAGCTTGTTGCAAGAGAAGGAAGAAGAACAAAGAGAAAGTATTTGAGCATCAAATATTGGAAGTGTTAACTGACAATGTCAATTGGATAGAATATCCATCACTAATGAAGAATGGAAAAGTATCACACAATAATTTGGTTGTGATAAAAACAACAAAAGTAGTCACTCATATTGCAATAAATTTAGAGGTATTAGGTAAAAGAACTTATTCAAATGCCATGGAAATAGAGGAAGAAGAAGGCTCAGAAACAACTATACGATAGAGTATTGAAGTCGAGGGAGAGCTGGTGGAAGTAATTAAAATTGAGGTAAGAAAAAACAGGGAAAATTCAAAGGGACAACTTTTGAAGTAAAAGAATCTCATTTCTCAAAGGTTCCTAAAACATCAAGTGACAAGTTTAAATCTAGAGCTGACTTATATCACAAATACACGGATGATATCGATATTTATTTAAAGGAATATAAAAAATTATATGCAGATGTCAGAAAGATACCCAATAAAGATGTTTCACTGGTAATTGTCAAATATCATGCTAAGAACACTCTGAATTTAGGATTCGCTACTAAGAACATGATAGAAGAGATGAGGTTGAATATAAAGGATATCCCATTCCATAACATGATCCACTTGCACACACATACTGGTGAGGTGATTTATAGTGATTTAATGAAACCACCTTGAAGGTATCCAAGTTATAGTCTACACAGGATAAATCAGAAAACCAACCGAGGAAGGAGAAGGTGGACACTAGAGCACACCAACAACAAATAAATAAACTTCAAGGAGATTTGTTGGCTATAGATAATGACACCAATAAAGGAGAGGTCACACATAATATCCTTGCAGAGAAGGAGAATCAAATTTATTTTCTAAAAACAAAATTGAAAATCCTTGCCACACAGTTGATTCATGCTTCTGAATTGACAGAATGCGATAAAGAAAAAGAGTTGTTTGCTAAGTAATTGAGTGATAGTAAGGAAATGCTATTAATTCTTGCTGAGGAAAAGAAGGAATGGGAAAAGGAGAAAAATATTTTAAATGAAAAAAATAATGTTTTAGAAAAAGAAAAAGAGGATAAGAGTACATAATGCATTCTACAAGCTATGTCCCAAGTAAGTATGAAAGACTTGGAGATTGTTAGTTTAAAAATACAAAATAAAAATCTAGATGATTATTAAATTGAGCACATAGATATGTGGAAAAACACACAACTCACAAGATAGATCAAATAATTTTACTCAGATATTGAAGAATGAAAGAGTGCAAAAAATGTCTTGCAACTGTGAATGCTTTCATTAATCAAAATTAATTGGATAATAATTACAATGTAAGACACTGGTATTAATAACCAGTCAATTCGAATGCATGAGAGGGTAATTCAAATTGATTGAATCTTCCTAATTGCATGTATAACTGAACTTGTCTAAATCACTATTAGAGTCCAACAAATCAACTCCCAGATGTCCAACAACTCAATCAATCAGTGAAAGCTAGTTAACTTAGTGCAACTAAGCGTGGTAGGTGGGAAAAGGAACCTACTCCACATGTAGTCATGCATTAGCCATGCATTAGTAGTGCTAGCTAACTGATTGTGAACTAACTGAAAGTAACTGGGGGTTGACTAAGACTAACTACTAATGGAGATTGGTGCTAGGACTCCTAGTGGTTCCTAAAATGTAGGGATTGGTCTATGAGGTGCCCAAACTGATGCATGCACATGTAGTAAGTGGAATTTAACCTCTACTAGTGTTCCCCACACTCCGGGGACTGGTACATGTGGCCCCATTAGGCCAAGTGGACCCAATAGTACTAGTGGACCCAATTAATGACTAATTAACTCTAGGTGACTGACCAAATTGGACAAGGGAGGATTATAATCCTAAAACCCGCCTTGAATATTAACTTGGACAAATTGGGACCTAGTAAATAAGACCAAAGGTCACCCATTACAACTAAAATGCGAAAAAAATTATCTACTCAATATAACTAAGGAAACGAGGAAAAACCTCATGGGAAAAATACCCCCCCTCAAACTAAGAAGGTAAAATCATGATCAATCTATGCTTCTGTGCACATGTATCCTAGGGCTTGGAATGTGAAATTATCCATCAAAAATAAATGATTATGTCTAGAGGAATATTCCTCTTTGGAATAAGAATAATGTGCTCAACCAAATCAGGAACATAGACAACTGCTGGATGAAAACTAGACCCATGGAGAGCAACTGAAATCAACTGATAAAAGAGAAAACGTGCTTGAGGATTCGAACCATGTGAAGAACGCTCAAGAAACTAATATGTTGTAGACTTGAATATAAAAACATGAGTGGTAAAATCATCCCCAAGGGTTAGGATCAAGTGTCCAAGTGGATGCAAAATGTCTTCCTCTTTACTAGTTCTGTGAGGAGATGAGTATGTGACCAAAGGTAGAGAAGCCCTGGGATTGTGGAGAGCAAATTCTTGAGATCCATAATATGATATAGCTTCAAAAATAACTAATTATTCACAAAATAAAATATCATCAACCTCATAAGAGGAAACTAACAACAAATTTGAAGAAGACTTGCGGTACTTGATTTTTCACACCGAAATTGGTGAGAGCATCTACAAGCATGACTGAAAGCTATTGGAATCTAAAATTTGAACCAAATAATATCAGATGAGATACAAATAATATCATATCAGATCCAAATAATTTTGTGTCATATCCAAAAGTGTGGAATGAAATAAAATCCCCAACAACAATTTTGAAGGAGACTTGCGGTACTTGTTTCTTCACACCAAAATTGACGAGAACAACTACAAGCAGTCCTGAAAGATCATGAAACTGAAATATTGAACCAATTAATATCATATCAGATCCAAATAATATCATATAATATCCCATAAAGTTCATATCAGATCCAAAAGTATGGTCCACTGAGATGGTAGATGCACATTTTTATTCTTCTTCAAAATTATGAATATTGGTGCATGTAATCCTCCAGGAATTTGCTGGAAGATCTAGATCAAGGAGAGCGAATGGATCACTCTTATAATATGATATTTTTTCCAAAATATCCAAGGTATTACATATTTTCATACCATCAGCAATATTAGAGGGAGACAAATCAAATTCCTCTTCACTTTCAGAAGCAATCACTGGCAAATTTTGCAAAGAATTTAAAGGAGAATCATTGGAGAATGTTTGCATAGAAGTTCAGCATTGTTTTTCTTCAATATCAGAGATTCTAATGTCTTCTTATTTATCATCCATATGAGAATATGAGATGTTAAATATCTCATAAACTTCCAGATCATTAGGAGAAGGAGTCACTTCAAGGATACTTTCTTCAATTCAAATTGACTGTGTAGAAGATTCTACTTCTTCTCCATCTTGAACAACTTCATCATAGAGAGTAGAGGTCGAGGATTTTGGATCAAGAACTCTTGTGGTTTTGGGTGTTCTCTCCAAAGTGATATTATGATCCTCACTATGATTGCCAAAGTTTCTGTCCAATTTTGTCTAGAGATCCTTTCAGTATTTAATAGATTTAGTGAGGTAGAGCAAGCTACAAGAAAGGCCCAAACCTATTGCTCCAAAAGATGCATCACCATAATTTATCTAGTCATTATCATTATCATAAGAATATTTACCAATTCCAATAGACACCTGATAGAGATCTTATCTCTTCAGAGATGCAATCATCTTCAACTTCCATTCTGAATAGCTTGTGAATGGGGTGAGAAGAGGAACTGATGAATCCATTCAAAGTTGTACCTGCAAAAACAAATGATCCAGTAGAAGATCTGTAGAAAGGAGAAGTGCCTTGTCCTACCGAGGCTCTGATACCATGTTAAATTAAGCACATAGATTTGTGGACAAACACACAACTCACAATATAGATCAAACAATTTTACTCAGAGATTGAAGAATGAAACAATGCAAAAAATGGATTGCAACTATGAATGATTTCATTAATCAAAAGTAATTGGATAATAATTACAATGTAATACACTGGTATTAATAACCATTCAATTTGAATGCATGCGAGAGGAATTCAAATTGATTGACTCTACCTAATTGCATGGCTAACTGAACTTGTCTAAATCACTATCAGAGTCCAACATATCAACTCCCAGATGTCCAACAACTCAATCAATCAGTGACAACAATTTAACTCAGTGCAACTGAGTGTGGTAGGTGGGAAAAGGTGCCTACTCCACATGCATCCATGCATTAGCCATGCATTGCTAGCGCTAGCTAACTGATTGTGAACTAACTAAAAGTAACTAGGGGATAACTAAGACTAACTAGTTCCAACTCCACTTAACTGATGGAGGTTGGTTCCGTGACTCCCATTGGTTCCTAAAATGTAGGGATTGGTCTAGGAGGCACCCAAACTGATGCATGCACATGCAGTAAGTGGCAGTTAACTTCTAGTAGTGCTCCCCACACTCCAGTGACTAGTACATGTGGCCCCATTAGGCCAAGTTGACCCAGGTAGAATATCAGGATTTAAATGTCAAATGTAGACTGGATCATAAGAAAGATGAAGATATGAACAAATCCATGTCTGGAAAAACTGTGGTTGACAAATTGGTAGTAGATTTTGAGTTAATAAATACTTTTAGAGAATTTTGTTCCCGACTACCACCCATTTCATACGTAGATCATGTGGAATTGATAGTATTGGCTAAATAAATGGCCAATCTAGAAACTACCAACTGTGGACTAGTGGAAGACAATAGAGACTTTTGGAAGAAAAGAGTACAAGCTACATCCATAAATAAGTTAGAGGAATTTTGAAGATTAATTTTATTTTGAAAAATGTAATAGATTTCTTAGTGGTTAATTTGTTAGGAGTTAAATGACAAGTGTAATAAGGAAATTATTTTTTCCTAATTTTAGCATAGAAAGAGTTATCATCTTAAGGAACATTTTGGTGTATTTAAGCAACATTTTGCAATGTATTGAGGGTTGGAACCTGGGATAATAAATTGATATTGTAAGTGATCTTAAAATATTAATAAATATTTCAGAGCCAAGCAGGTTCTCTGTAGATATTCTTGTGTTATTTAGTTTACAGTCTGTACTTTCTCTCCTTATGTGAATGTGTTTCTTGTTTACCTTTCCATTTTTTTATCTTTTCATGCTTTAATGAGTGTATAATGGGTTGGAATTCATAATATTATGTTATGTTCCTTTAATTTCAAGTATTCACAAAATTATTTCCATTAAATTTAATATTGGATTCATCTTTAGATTCCCATATTAATGGACTATCTCTTCTCTTATTCTTCATTACCACTAGACAATCAACATTTTGATTGTATAAGAGTAGCTACCCTGATTCTGTTAAGAGCTCGATTCAAAATAAATGTTATGACTTGTTTTTTATATTTGACTTCATGCCCAGTGACCAACAGTTTCAACCATTGTTACTATTAAATTTTATTTCTTTCACAATATCTGGCATTTATGTTATCTATTGAGATATCCCTTTCTCAAAGGAAAGAAGCCAAATCTTCTAGTAAATATTGGTTTTTTGGTTACCTTGTGATTAGCCTTTCACAACAGGGGGTATATTTTTAGTGCTAACATCTGGCCACCGTTGTCGGGGAACGATAGTTCAAATCTACCCTAGGAAGAATGAATTTTTTTTTTAGTAAGACATGATTTATGTGGGTAAACATAGGTTCTTGCATCCAAATTTGGTTGTGTTTTTTCCATGGAGATTCCACATTTATTTTCAAGAAGGTGTTTTAGAGACGACATCTTGGCTTTGAGGAGAGCACATACAAGAAATAACCCTAATTCTGAAACTTTATATAGTTTGGAAGCTCGAGAAAGTTTGATTAGGAAAAGAAAAGGAAAATAACAAATAGGAACTTCTCAAATAGAAAGGTCATTTTCTCAAACTCAAGAAGAATTCTTCAGCTTTCAATATTTTGAATTGGAAACAAAGTTTGAACAATCTCTCCTAAGATCCAAGTCTGAATCAGATTTAAAACAAGTTGAAATCAATCCAAACAGACTTAAGTCATATATTTTAGATTCACTTCGGAAAAATATCTAGAATACTATGAATACAGAAGAAAGAAACTTGTCAATACAAACTTCTCAGCCTCAAATTCCTAGTATTGTTCAAAATCTTCCTATTTTTTAAAACCCTCCTAGAGCCATGGGTTCTAGATTTTCTCCATTGGATTTTCCTACTGTCTTACATGACCTACCACTGAATTGCTCACAAAGAATTTCATTATTTGTTGGGGAAGGAAATTTCACATCTAGGCATCATAGGGATAGGTTTGATGATTTCATTGATTTAGAAGAGGTGGACTATTATGATGCAAAAATGAGATTGTTTCGAAAAAGATTATCTGGGGAAGCTAAAAGGTAGTTTAAATATCTTCCTGCAAGGAAATTTTTCGGTCGGTGCATGAATTCTCTAGCAGATTTATGAGGGTTTACAATCCAATAAAAGCCCACATTAAACCCCTTGTAGGAGCTGCTAAATTACACCATGTTGATGCATTTGACAGTGATTTTGCTTTGTTATTGAGAAAAAGGAAATATGCTAATATCCTTTCCATGTTTAAGGATTATTTGGAGGTAGAAGCTAACCTAATTGCTTCTGGAAAAATGAAACATAGATTGGAAGTAGATAGGAGAAAAAATAGGGAAGAAAATAAACCTTCCACTTCTTCCTCAATTGATGCTAAGTTTGATATAATGATGAAAACTATGGAGAGGTTAATTGATATATTAGCATTGGATAATAGGCCTTCAAATAGGGATCAAGTGGAGGCATAAATCATAAATCCCTATTTCAGAAGACCTCCTCCTCCTCCTCCTAATATTACATAGAGAGATCAAAGGAATGCAAGGAATGCCGAGGATCAACAGATAAGACTACCATTTCTAGAAATATTTGTGGATGATGAAGAAGAGAATGATCCCTTGGATAATCAGATTCACCATTTTGATGATCTAGATTCTAAAATTTATCTCACAGAAGAGGAACATAATATGTTTGTTCAGGAATATGATTGCAATACCTTTGAGTTAGAGTCAGAGAAATACCAGAGAGGATATCAAAATTCTATAAATGATTTCCAAAAGAAACTAAGTTTGAGAAGTAGATATGTTATTGTAAATAAATGAAGGTTACCTCCAAATCAACCTTCCAGTAGTCAACAAAATATAGAAAAAAGGAAAAAAAAGAGAAAATTGCATAAAAGATTCCATAAAACAAAAAAGAGACATTGAAACAAAATAAAAAAGAACTGTCAATTGAAAATGATAGAACACTTTAGTCCTTTAGTTTACAAAATGAGATTTCTAGCATAAAAAATTCCATTCCTTTCGATGAATTATTGAAGAACAATGAATATAGAGAAAAAATTACTAGAATGGTTAGAACTGATGAATAGTTCCATCTAGATACACTAGAGTTGACAGATGATTCCCCAACACTAGTTCTTGGTCCTCGAATTAAAGATATTGATGAACAAGATGCCCCGCCTTTTTATGTTAGCCTTAATGTTCATGATATGATTTTACATAACGCTATGTTGGATTCTGGTGAATGACATAATTTCATGTCCAAGGTGGTGGTTGAAATCCTAGGATTAGAGATTATAAGGCCTTATAAACACTTGTTTTCCTTTGATTCTAAAAAAGTGAAATGTTTGGGGCTGATTAAAGATATGGTAGTTACTCTTGCACAGATTCCTTCCAAGAGTATTATCATGGATGTAGTAGTGGTTGATATTCCTCCAAAATGTGGTATGTTGTTATCAAGATATTGGGATTTAAATATCAAAGGAAGATTGGAAATGGACATGTACTATGCAACAATTCCTTTGTTTGGAAATAACATAATATTATACGTGGAAAAAACATTAGCTTATGTGGTGAGCAGTCAATATAAACAGAACAATCATCCCATATATGATGTTGATACTGATATGGGATCTTCTATATTTTTCAATGATTCTCATATTGAACAAGACTTTCCAGTAGTAGATGAACTAAATGAAGATAAATAATTTTCTAAGAGGAAAGAAGAATTGGAGCAGAATCAAAATGAGGAAGGGGTATCGACAATCTACTATGATGGATCAATAAGCAAGGAGGGAGATGGTGCAGGTATTTGGATTATTTTTCCAAATAGATATTTTAAAGTGCATTATTATTAATTGACATTTGAATGTACCAATAATGTAGCAGCATATGAGAATTTGTTACTTGGATTGAATTCTTTGAAGGAATTAAAAGCAAAAAGAATAGATGTCTTTGGAGATTCAGAATTGGTGATAAATCAGGTGAATGATGGCTATCAAACAAAACATCCTAGAATGAGAGCATATATAAATGAAGTGTGGTATATGCTGGGACACTTTTTTACTAACCACAGAGTCATAGTAATTCACAGAATGCAAAATCAGGTAGTTGATTCTTTGGCCATTACTATTGGAAATTTCAAAATTCCTATCTATTCTAACAAAAAATATAAGATTGAAGTTGTAAATAGACCTTGTATCCCTAACAAATATAATTATCGGAAAGTGTTTGAATATGATTTAGAGATGATTAAGAGATTGTTAGAATTGCAAATGAGTTTGTAAATACAAATATTGATACAAAAACCAGAATTCATAAAATATCCAAGATGATAAACAATTTGCAGGTGAGGATGTTGAACAAAAAGGTTTGAAAAATCTGATTGGGGGTAAATATATTATTAGGTTGAAAGGTAATTATATTCCCAAAGGACTTATACCTCTAGAAAAATTTTCTGACTAGAATGATGCAGCCACAGGTCCTAAAGTATAACCTAATGGAAATTATATTCAGGATCAAAATATTGGGACTGAGAATTGTCCGAGAATTGTGAATATTTCAAGAAACCTTCATGTAGAAGAGAAGAAGAAATATATTGATTCGATAAAAAAAATGCATTGATGTTTTTATTTGGAGCCATTAATATCTATAAGAGTATGATACATCCATTATACATCATACCATCCCTATTAATCTTGGAGAAAAGACATTAATTCAAAAAGAGATGAGGAAATTGTTCAATGAAAAGATTATTGTAACACTCATATTTTCAAGATGGGTGGCTAATATGGTGCCTTCCAGAAATAAAAATGGAGAAATTAGATTGTGTGTATACTTCAGAAACCTTAACAAATTCTCATTAAAACATAACTATCCCTTGCCAAAGATGGATAATATATTGCAGAAAGTTATTGGTGCTGAGAGGATTTCTAAAAAAGGTGTTTTTTTGGGTACAATCAAATAAAGGTTCTTCCTGAAGATCAGGAAAAATAAACACTTACCACACCATTGGGAACCTTTATGTATGCCAAAATGTCATTTGGGTTAATGAATGCAGGAGCAAATTTCCAGAGGGCAATGGAAATAGATTTTGCTAAGGAAAAATATAACTTTGTTGTGATATATATGGATGATATTACAGTCTACTCCAAATATAATAGGGATCATTTAAAGCACTTGGGAAAGGTATTTCTAAAATGCATAAGGTATGGGATTTTCCTCAATCCTAGAAAATCTAAATATGCCATTGAAGAGGGGAGGTTGTTGGGTCATATTATTTCAAAAGATGGGATCATAATTGATCTAGATAGGGTAAATTATTTTGAAGGTAGAAGTACCAAGAAATAAGAAGACAGTCAGTCATTTATTGGTCAGGGTAAAATTTTTAACAAGGTTTATCCCAAGCTTTGCAGAGATATTAAGAAATGTAACAAATATGCTGACAAAGGATTGTGAGATCAAATGGACCATTGAAGCTAAGAAATCATTTAATGAAATCAAGAAAGCTATAACAGAATCACCTATTTTAGTCAGCCTGGACGCTTCTAAAGACTTTATTGTTTTCTATTTTGCTTCTGAGCACACAATAGTTGGAGTATTGATGCAAAAGAATAAACATAATGCAGAGAAACCCATTTCTTTCTTTAGAAAGATATTGAGAGTTGGAGAATTAAAATATGACATTATGGAAAAGCATTAAATGTTAATTTTTTCCATTATGGAAAATAATTTGTAAATGTTAATTTTTTGAAGAGGTTTTGTACAGAGAATAAAAATAGCACTAGTCTGTGGGTTCTTTGCTACCTTTTAGGGAGGATAACATCCCTAGTTGGAGCCAACTGTTAGCACTGTTTTGGTTAGCAGTGGATATGAGCAAAATTTGATGAGAAATAAGAGTATGGTATGCAATTTTTGATAATATGATCAAAATGTTATTAAAAATGTTGAATTAGAGATGAAGGTCTTTAATCTTCTCTTAAAATCATAAGTTAAGGTTGGTAAAAGGATAAAAATTAAAAATCCTGCCTATGGTATATGTTGAAAGTTTCAACGGTCTATATCTTCAAGCAGGAATATTTACGACGTGTAATGGATCCATTGATCAAAGTTGTGCAAAATAAATAATTTCAATGATTAGCTGAAAAAATTATGACCCACCCATATCTACGGCAGAGGATTAAAGGAAAAAATATCTACGGCATGGATAGAATTTGTTGTGGGAAGATGCGAGGAAGAATATAAATTGGGAGAGGGTAGAAATTTTAAAATGTGGCCTAAATCATTGATGGAGATTGATGATGGGTGATACTAACAGTGGAGATGGGATCCATTGGGAAGAAAACCACAACAAATGATGAGTTGGAGATCAATGGAATTGTTAAAGAGTTTTCTTATTAATGGCCACGATGACTAGTAGCTGAGATCAATGGTTGTCAAGTTGTCCACCTGAAGAAGTTACATGTTGTTTTAAAAATAAAAGAAGCAACGAAAAATAAATGTGTGGATTAAATAGGAGAGATCAATGGTGGGAAATGAATGTCTACTAGACCTGTGATGATTAAAAGGTTTGCTAAATGAAATTGCAAGGAGGATAGATACCATGTTATGCAACCGAATTATGGAAAGAGAAGTTTAATGGGTGATCAAGATCGACTATTAGAAATAGAAGTGGATTGAATCTATGAAAAGAAAGGGATCCTCCTTTGAGACATGCATGGGAATTAACAAAGAATTACAATAGTGGAAAATAAAAATGCTTCCCTAGATTTCTAAACCATTATATTAATAATATTATAAAAAAATGGCACGTGTTCAAGGATTATTTGTCTTTTGTGCATTGGAAGAAGAAGGTTTTTCTACGTGTACAAAGCCAAGTCAAATAGTTAACTTTCCAGGCATCATTTTCCAAGTAGGACACGTTCTCAACCACCTAGTAGTATTTAAAAATGGATAGTGAAGGTGAAGTAGAGGCGCAGGCCTTGAAGTGTCAAAAAATAGATGAGGTATTTGAAGATGGAGATGGTGGGATATTTGATACTATTTTTTGTTTTGGCACTGTCCATCAACCAAAAACCAAACTGGTGTTGAATATGGTTGTCATTGATGTCAAAAGAGTTCAGTAATGACAAAGGAATATTAAAAAACTATTGGTTAAAGACTATTGATTAAATGGTCATTGTTGTCAACATAAGATTGAAAGGAAACATTAATGAAATATCCAAAGAGGTATTGCGGAATCCAAAATAACACAAGTTGGAAAAGCAGATTCAGAATCTATATAACAGTAAGTTTCTATGTAGTAAATATTTTGATGGCCTAGATAATAAGAGAGAGAAAAGATCAATGGTATATAATATTTTTCGCAATACCAAGGTGCAATATTGTTAAAAATACAAAAATATTATTGTGGGAGTCACTTTTGAGAAAATTCAAAAAGCAGACCCGCAATCAGCAATCCGTAATTGCGGAAGAATTTTTGATGAAAGGGAATTGCAGAAGTAGTTTCGAGAAAAGTCGAAAAGAAAACCCGCAATCCGTAACCCACAATAACGGAAGGGCAATTGTATAAAGTTCATTGTAGAAAGGTTAATTACGGGAATATCATTGGGGAAATATAAATGAAAAAAAAATTAATTGGGGAAGGCTAATTACAAAAAGGATCATGTAGAAAGGCAATTACAAAAGGCCGTTATGGAAAGGTCATTGCGAAAAATTAATTGCGGAAGGTCGTGACTGATAAATTTAAAGCATATTTAAAATGATAAACATAGAGATAATTTCGAATTGATTTTCATTTGTGAAAAGTCACGATAAACACACATGAATATTAGATGAATAGACATGTTTGAGGGTATATAAACAATGCTTTAAAATCTAAAATAAGTGTCTTTGTACATTCAATTGGAAGATACATAGGTGTACATAATTCAAAGATCAATTAATCATATTAGGGTGGCAGGGTGGTGCTAGCAAAGGCTACATTCCTGCAAGGGGGTTGTAGTGTCCTTCCAGTGGTAGCTGGTGAACAAGGTGTCATAGCATACTTTCAATAGCATCCAATAAAATCAGGGGGTCATAGCCTCCTTCCAATAGTTACTGGTAAATATGGTGTAGTAGCATCCTTTTTTGTAGTAGCAGGAAGAAACCATTTGTAAAACATAATTTTGCAGTAATAGAAAGTGTTGGTGGTTTTCCCAATTGGGATTCAACAATAAAAGTTGTGTTCTTTGTATCTTGTTGTTTCTGTGTGTTAATGAATAAACTAAAAAGTGATTTTAATTATTAAAAGCTATCAATACTGATTCACCCCCACCCCTCTCAGTATTGTCCAATATTCCAACAATTGGTATCATAGCAGGATCCTTCATTACAGTTTAAATTATTGGAAGGGAGATCCTATTAAAAACCATTATGGATAAAAAATAAGGGTTAGCCACCAACAAACCTCCATTATTTACTGGAGATAATTATGCATACTAGAGTGTAAGAATGAAGTGCCATCTAATGTCTCTTGGATAGAAATTCTAGAGGTCTGTTGAAAAATAGTATAAAGTACCAAAAAACCTACCTATAGACAGAGATGAACTATACCATTATGAGACCAATGAAAAATCTCTGAATGCAATTTTGAGCGGGTTAACAAATTCAGTGTTTGTAAAAGTCATGCAATGAAAGGAAACCAAAAAACCCTAGGAAATATTAAAATGTGTCTATGAAGGAGTATTTGAAGTCAAAAAATCCATACTTCAGACATACAAAGGACAATTTGAAAGTACAAAAATTAAACAGGAAGAAAATATTACAGAATATCTTTTAAGAGTGGATGAAGTTGTCAATAATATTAGATTCCTTGGAGGGGAAATAAAGGAGAGAGAAGTCATTGACAAAGTACTAAGAACCATTCCCATGAAGTATGAATCAAAATTATCTACTCTAGAAGAACGAGATGATCTTGACCTCATGAAAGTAGATGAAATACATGGGATATTCATTGCATATGAGATGAGAAGAGGAAAAAATGAACCTTCAAGAAAAGAAGCAACATTTAAGGTTTCAAAAGAACCAAAGAAGTCTAAAACCCAATCTAGGAATCACTTAGAGAGTTCAGATGATGAAGAAGCTCTATTCATCAAGAAACTTGATAGAGGTACTAGAATGTATAAAGGAAATCTACCTCTAAAGTGTTTTAATTTTGGAAGAATCAGAAACTTTGCTTCAAAATGTCCCTATCCTAAACAAGATGATATTGATGAAACAAACGCATCAAAGAAGCTCAAAAAGGACAAGACCGAAAACAAGAAGAAGTTTAATGAGAGGAAGAAGATCTTTTACATGATGGAAGATAGTGAAGATGGAAAAACAAGTGAAGATAGTGAAGATGAAAAAAGAGAATACAAGAATTTGAAATGATTGAAGAATAGATTATGCACCTTATAAAGAAGTTTGATGAAGAATCTATTAAGACAAAATTTGAAAACAGTTCAAAGACTCTAGATGACATATTGAGAAGCCAAATACCATCAAGAGATAATATGTATTAGGATATGACAAAGAAAAGAATCCTATATGTTCCTCCCTCACAAACCAAGGTAGAAATAAAAGAAGCTATGTTGTTGCATTGAAGCGTCGAATTCAAAAGGAAGAAATCAAGAAATATTCTCTATCCTCTAATGAAAAAGATAGAACTAATGTGATTCCTAGAATTCCAATGGAAAGTAGATATCAACAAAAATGTTTTGGTGATTTCTACTCTTGTAATTATTTTGGTCATAAATCCCTAAATTATAGAGCATGTGGAAAGTTTCATGACTACAATAAGAATTCATCTAGTAACAAACCAAAAGTAAGAAACCATAACTTTTTTGCACCTCTTCAAAGATATTACATAGAGTGTTACAAATGTAATAACGATGGAAATATATCAAGATATTGTAAACTAATGTCTCCTACAGAAAAGGTTTCTACAAAAGAGTTTCAAAACAAAAAACAGAGAAAGGACTAGAAGAAAAAGAAAGAGGAGGAGATATCCATGATTTATATATGTGTGACAGAAAACAAGAATCTATGGTATAATGACAGTGGGTGTTTAAAACATATGACATTAGATCCAAACAAGTTCATAAGCTTAAGAAAAGGTAATAGGGGAGAAGTCACTTTTGGAGATAATATGTCTTCCAAAATAATTAACAAAGGTACGCCCATTCTCAATGACAAGATCAAAGATAAAAATGTGTTTCTAGTGAAATACCTAAAGCCTAATCTCCTTAGTGTAATTCAAACATGTGATCAAGGTCGCATCTTCATTTTTACTATGAGAAATGTGAAATCAGAAAAATGGAGTCGGAAAGACTTGTTAGGGCTACTGTAAGGAATTCAAGTAATTTATACATTCTAGAAAATTAAGAACAATGCTACATAAGTATGCTTGATGAAAGTTGGTTGTGGCATAGAAGGATGGGGGGCTTAAACTTTGAAAATTTTATGAAAGTAAATAAGAAGGGAGTTGTAAGGTACTTGCCAAAAATTGTGAAATCTCTAAAATCATTTTCTAAACATTGTCAACATGGTAAGAACACTAAAGCTGGCTTCAAAGAAAAAGAACATACAACCTCACGTCCATTGGAAATAGTTCACACTGATCTCTATGGACCAAAACAAACTAAAAGGTTGCAAGGAGAGTACTATTTCATGTTGTTCATAGGTGATTATACAAGGATTACATCGGTTACATATCTCAAAGAAAAATCAAAAGACTTTGATAAGTTCAAAATTTTCAAAGGAAAAGTTGAGAATGAAACAAATTTAAAATTCAAATGTCTAAGGTCAGATAACGGAGGTGAATTCAATTCAAATGAATTCAATGAATTTTTTGAAACCTGTGGAATTAAAAGAAAGTTTTCAGCCCGCAAGACTCCTAAGAAAAATGGCATTTTGTAAAGGAAAAACATGACAGTCTAAGAAGTTGCCAGAACTATGCTAAATGAAGCAAACGTCTTGATGCATATTGGAGGGAAGCAATATATACATCTGTTTATATACTAAACATATGACAACTCAGAGTTAATAATGACAATAGCCCTTACCAGCTATGGTATGGAAGACTTTCCTCAGTCAAATATTTCAGAGTGTTTGGAAGCAAGTGATACATAAAAAGGAATGAAGATGGCCTTGGTAAATTTGACTCTAGAACTGATGAAGGAATATTTTTAGGATATTCTTCCACCAAGACAACATATAGATGTCACAATAAAAGGCTACACAAAATCATATAAAGTGCATATGTAAGGGTAGATGACATGAAATTAAGAAGAATAAAAAGAAAAGATGATGATGAAGGAGAGAAGTAAGTATTGCAAAAGGATGAAAGTGATCATGATGAAGAATAAAAAGAAGAAGAAGAAGAAGAAGAAGAAGAAGAAGAAAAAGTAGAAAAAGAAGACTCACAAGTAAGTGGAGATAAAGACTCTTAAATATCTGATACAAAAGCTCCTTCTAGGAGAATACAAAAGAATCATCTTGAGACACAAATCATAGGTGACAAAGATGCTGGAGTTACAAGAAGAAAACTAATATTTAATAAGCAGGCCTTACTATCAATGGTGGAACCTAAGAAATTTGCAGAAGCCAACAAAGTTGATGATTGGATCAAATACATCAACGAAGAGTTGGATCAAATTGAGAAGAACGAAACACGGGAACTAGTTCAAAGACTTGCAAATAAGAATATTATAGGAACCAAGTGGGTCTTCAAAAACAAGTTCAAGGAAAATGGAAAAGTGATAAGAAACGAAGAAAGGTTAGTATGTAAAGGATATGCTCAAGTGGAAGGTATTGATTTTGAAGAAACCTTTGCAACTGTAGAAAGACTTAAATAAATCAGAATGTTTTTGGCATTTCATGTTATAAAAAATTCAAATTATATCAAATGGATGTCAAGTCTGCATTTCTAAATGGGAAACTAGAAGAGGAAGTCTATATTGAACAACCTGAAGGTTTCCTCTTGTCAAAAAATAGAGACTATGTTTTCAAAATAAAAAAGACACTATATGGTCCCAAGCAAGCCCTAAGAGCATGGTTTTCGAGGCTAAATAACTACTTGAAGCAACAGGGATATATAAGAGGAGGAATTGATAGAAATCTCTACATAAAGATAGAAGATAAGAATATGACCATTGTTGTTGTTTATGTGGATGATATCATACTTGGAAGAAATTTATAAATACAAGTGTAAACTTTGCTTCGAAATTGAAGAAGGAATTTGAAATGTCAATGTTGGGTGAATTAACATTCTTCTTGAGATTACAAGTTTATCAATAAGACAAAGGAATCTTCATTTCTCAAACCACGTACATAAAATACATGCTTAATAAGTTTAATATGGAAGACTTCAAGCCTGTTAATACTCCTATGATCATTAGTTGTAAGCTAAGAAAAAATGATGAGTCCTTAGAAGTGGATCATACCATGTGTAGGTCTATGATAGGAAGTCTTCTATATGTGGAAGCTACAAGACCACATGTGATGCAAGCTGTAGGATTTGTTGCTAGATTTCAACCGACTCCCAAAGAAACACAAGTGGCTGTAGTAAAAATAATTCTTAGATATCTAAAAGGAACCATGAATTATGGTTTTATGGTACCCAAAATGTCAATACTTCACTTTAAAAGCATTCACTGATGCATATTCGAAAGACTGTGTTGATGACCAAAAGAGTACTAGTGGAACATCATTTTTTTTGGGAAATTGTTTGGTATCATGGTTATATAAGAAACAATCCTCCATAGCACTATATACAGCACAGGATAAATATATTGTTGTTGCATCATGTTTTACTCAAGTCATTTGGATGAAGCATATATTAGAAGACTTGGTTGTGAAGTATGAGCATCCTGTAGTAATAAATTGTGACAATACAAGAGCCATAAAAATATCAAAAAATCATGTCATGTGCTCCAAAACAAAGCACATAGCAATAAAATATCACTTTCTAAGAGATCAAGTGTCTCAAAAAGTGTTCAAATTGGAATATATTAATACTAAAGAACATATTGCTGATATATTCACTACGCCACTACTGAAAATATAATTTGAGCATCTTAGACATAAGTTGGGATTAATCTCCTTACAGTGAACAAAAAAAAATAAAATAAGCATGTCAGGGGGAGATATGTTGACAGGGGGAGCTTTCAGGAGGAGGTTTTTTCATTAATGTGAAAGGGGGAGAAAATTGAAAATTAAGAAATTGTTGCCATCAATGCGAAAGGGGGAGAATGTTGAATATGGTTGTCATTGATGTCAAAGGAGTTTAGTAATGACAAAGGAACAAAAGACTGTTGATTAAATGGACATTGTTGTCAACATAATATTAGAAGGAAACAATGATGAAATAGTTCAAAGACGTTTTGCAGAAGCCAAAATAACACAAGTTGGACAAGCGGAGTCAAAAGCATTAGAATGGTAAGTTTCTATGGAGTGAATATTTTGACGTCCTAGATCATAAGAGAGAAAAATTCAATGGTCTATAATAGTTTTTGCAATACCAAGGTGCAAGCTTGTTAAAAATACGGAAATATTATTACAGAAGTCACTTTCAAGAAAAGTCAAAAAGTAGACACACAATCCGCAATCCGCAATTGAGGAAGAAGTTTTGCGGAAAGGGAATTCTGGAAGTAGTTTCGAGAAAAGTTGAAAAGAAGATCTGCAATCTGGAACCCACAATTGAACAAGGATAATTGCAGAAAGATCGTTGTAGAAAGGTTAATTGTGGGAATATCGTTGCAGAAAGATACATGCAGAAAAGTTAATTGCGAAAAGGTAGCTGCGGAAAGGATCATTGGAGAAAGTTAATTGTGAAAGGCTGTTATAGAAAGGTTGTTGTGGAAAATTAATTGCGGAAGGTTGTAATTGATAAATTTAAAACCACGTTAAAAATGATAAAAAGAGAGGTAATTTCGAATTGGTTTTTGTTTGTGAAAAGTAACGAAAAATATACGTGACTGTTAGATGAATAGATACGTTTGAGGGTATATAAAAATTATTTAAACTTTAAAATAAGTGTCTTTGTACATTCAATTGGAAGATCCATAGGTGTGCAAAAGTAATATATCAATTAATGATATTAGGGTGGAAGGGTGGTTCTATGGAAACCTACATGCTTGTAAGAGGGTTGTAGCCTCCTTCTTGTGGTAGCTAGTAAATAGGGTGCCGTAGCATCCTTTCAATAGCAACTGATAAAATTAGGGGGTCGTAGCCTCCTTTCAGTAGTTACTGGTAAATAGGGTGTAGTATCATCCTTTTCTGTAGTAGCAGGAATAAACCATTTGTAAAATCTAATTTTGCAGTAATAGAAAGTGTTAGTGGTTTTCCCAATTAGGATTCCATGATTAAAGTTGTGTTCTTTGTATATTGTTGTTTCTATGTGTTAATGAATAAACTAAAAAGTGCTATTAATTTTTAAAATTTATCAATACTGTTTCACCCCCCTCTCAGTATTTTCCAATATTCCAACAACTGGAAGCATTGAAGAACCATGTTACTGACTTACATGGTATTTTCCAATCCCATTTTTACAATTTATATCTAGAAAAAACCCTAAACTTTCCATATTTTATTGACTTATGTGCATCTAATTACTCTTCTTCTGAAATATTAATCATGGATTCATATAGAAAACATAACATGTGCCCTATTAATTCCCTTATCATCCAGGATTCACTCACAGTCCCTCCATTTAACATAAGCTGAGAATACTTCAGTGAAGAAGACCTAATTCAGTCTTCTAGACATGCAACCCTTGAACAAAAACAACCATTTTTCTCTAAGTGTTTCATATTTGATGTCTCCCTTACCAACAATCCTCCGCCCTTGGATGTTAACCCATTCAATGAAGAAACAAAACTGGTTGTTTCAATGCTAAGTTAGTTCTTAGGTCTAGACACAGATAGATATATTCCCAAGTTATTGGTTAGTCTTTTGTTCAAAATCAACATGAGTCAATCTAAGTATTAGTCTCCCCATATTCCATGCCTTAAATTTGATGAACTACTAGTTCAAATCATTGACTCTCAGCAGTGAATTTCCATAGTACCATGCATTTCATATTCCAATCATATTTGGTCAGAATGTTCATATTCTTCAATGAAGAAAATCTATAGTTCCCAGAAATGGTGCTTACAACAAAAATTAGCAGTTACTTATTCAAGCACATGAAATTATTGATGGAAGCGGTTTACAAATTTTTCTTTTAGAAAAAATTACCTAGAGTGTTCCCACAAATGCAAGAAGCTTTACAATTTTCTCCAGATAGGAGGATAGGAGACTGATTCCTATTAGAAGAACCTACTATTATTAGGGTTTATGCCTTCACTCATGAACCTTATATTTTTCTTGCACTCCCTACTTCTAGAGTGGATATTTGGAGCTTGTTAGACATAAATTAATTGTTGAGAATGAACACTTTATAAACTTTAAAAAGGCTTCAAAAATCAAATTTCCATGGGTGATTGGGCCATTTATTATAAAAAATAAAGCTGCACACCCTATAATTGAAAGACTGTTGCAAGAAATGAATTTTAGGAAATCCTTTGTAGTTAAATATGACCCCTACCATATTATTTCAAAGAGAAAGAATATGAACAAGAAAAAATTATTTGATCATCAAATAGTGGAAGGGTTGTCATGTCCCCACCCCTCATCCCAATGATGGAGAGGATGCGACCAACACACTGCTGCTGTCAAATGGGAAAAATAGCCCAATGAAAATAAAAACATACACATCCATTGGATTAAAAACATAATAGATGCATAAGTCATTAACATGCATTAAACATGAATAAATACATAGATGCCTAGTGCATTCTATATCGGAAGCAAAACTCATTCGTCCAAACATTAAACATGCTCATATTAATTCATGAAGTAAATAGTTTATAGAGATTAAGAACAAGAATACTTATCTTGAAAGGAAGTTGTCCCGCAACTAGCTATGTCACTGCAACGTTCCACCCAACCATAGGCCAGTTTTCTCATAAATCTCTCAGCATCACTACCACCCTCGAGTTAGGCATGATTCCACAAGGCACTAGAGAATAACATGGTCACACATAGCCAAAACCTTACGCCCATAGTCAAGCCAACATACACTTGGGTTTCATAGTTTGTTTAGCTAAGCCAATGATTAACTGGGTTTCAAAGGCTATTAGGGAAACAAGGCAATAACATGGGGTTCCTTGGGTTACTCATCCAAGCCAAACTTTTCATAAAACACACATCCAACCAATTAATCAAAACGCAGCCACACACACTGCTGGGTATGAACAAAACGTTCTTGGGAACCAAAATGAAAACAACAATTTAGGAAAGCAACTCTGCATGAGTGAATACGATTTCAAGAACGTTCTTGGGATTCATAGAGGTAAAACAACCTTATCAAACCATCATATCATAGATATGAACTTAGGAAAATGTTTATGGCACTACGACAGCAACAATGACCTCTCCAAACCCACAAATTGTGAATCTCCTCTAGCCATTCACACGGCAATAACAAAACGAATTTCCCAGCTTAGGGAAAGTGAAGAAAATGTAGAAACAATGTGAGGGAAGCTCCCAACTTGCTCATAGAGACAAAAAGGTTGTCTCAAACCCCAAAATCGTGGCCCATTCCTTCTCATTTTCCCAACAACACAGAAAACAAATTTTGAGCATGGGAAAAATAAGAAAATGACTCAAATCATGAGGAAGAACAAAAATGACCCCCAACCAACACTAAAACATGAATATCCCCTACATATGCACACAACATTCCAAAAAATGACTTCCCCAACCATAGATAACATGGGCAGACTTCCAAATTGTGAAGGGGAGAGCTCAGCCCCCTTCCCGCTGTGTGAGAGAGCCTACGTGAGTGATAATGGGTGAGGAAATGAAAGGAATGGGTGCGTAATGGCTTGGGCATGCCTTCCCAAGCTTTTACATGCCTCACAAGTCAAAAACACACTTTCCAAAAATGGGTGACTTCCCAAATTCGAATTTGACCTCCATACCTCTCCCATCCCAAGGAAATAAATTTCTCCACCAACTTAGAGATGACTAGGCACAAAAGAAAAAAAGGGTAGTTGACCACTCTATTGGTTTTCCCTTAGACAATGGCTTTTACCTATTGGCTCAAGGGTTTGAATGTTTCCCCTCCCTATTCCTTGTGAAATCATGCCCCAATATCTTTACCTTGCGGCTCGTAGCTAGTTGTGGAATTTTTATTAATTTGCATTTTACGTGATGTCTCAAAACACATTGTGCCTGGCTAGCACATTAACCATCAACTTCGATTTTAATCGCCAAAACATAAAACACTAAAGCCATGGTGGGGCCTTTTCCTTAGGCTCCACACCACGATTAAATACAATATCAGCATCATATGCAATTTAATACCATGGGGTCAAAACCGGGGTGTTACAAGGGTTAAATGATATAGTCAATTGGATAGATTGTCCATCACCAATGAAGAATGCGGAAGTATCACAGGAAAATTTGGCTGTGATAAAAAAACATAAGTAGTCACTCCTATTGCAAGCAATTCATAGGTATCAGGTAAAATAACTTATTCAAATTCCATGTGAACAAAGGAACAAGAAGGATCAGAAACAACTAAAAGGCATAAGATTAAAGTTGAGGGAGATTTGGTGTAAGTAATTAAAACTGAAGGTAAGAAAAAATAGCGAAAAGTTAAAGGGCCAAATTTTGAAGTAAAAGAATATGAATTCTCAAAGATGACTAAAACATCAAGTGACAAGTTTAAATCCAGAGATGGATTATATGACAAATATAGGGATGATAGAGATATTGCTTTAAAGGAATCTAAAAAATTATATGTAGATGTTAGAAAGATATACAGTAAAGAGGTTTCACTAGTAACTGTCAAAGATCATGCTAAGAACACTATGAATTTAGCAGTTTCCACTAAGAAGATGATAACATAGATGAACTTAATCTAAAGGATATCCCAGTCCTTGACATGATCCACTTGCACAAATACACTAATGATGTGATTTATAGTGATTTAATGAAATCCACCTTGAAGGTATCCAAGTTATTGTTAGATTTGTATCATTTAAGCTAGCAATACATTAGGATCTTTAACTAAGAGAATAACAAGCAAAGAAATCAAACACGAGACAATGAAAACAATGTTTATCCTCGTGGAAACCATAAATCATGAAAACCTCGAAACTTCCTCAGAGATAGAATTAGCACCAAAAGTAAATCCCCAAAGTAGTAAGATGATCTCCCGACAGCAGTAACCTCTTTCTTCCTTTCCCCAGTGTCTTCTTCTTCCTCAGCTATGCGCTACAACTGAGTGTGAGTGAGTGTGTGATAAATAGAGAGGATAACTCTCTATTTATACTAATTCCTAACTTGACTAAACCCAACTAGGGTTGACTTCTCTAGAAGAGTCTAATAACCCTAGTGCCCCAAAACTGCGAAGACTTTAACCATTGACCAACAAGAGGGTTACTCACAATGACTTGACATGACTTGTTTACATTATAGAACTTCCCGATAGGAACATCCGAGCATGACATGACTCAAGTACATTACATATACATCGGGTTACAATACATAAGAAATACAAGTGAATACATTCCAAAGTTACAATTTCATCAACACTCCCTCTTAACTAGGAAGGTATTATTTCGACACAATTTTGAGCACAAGTCTTCTTCTCTATATCATCTGGATCATCATCAAGTCTTCGCCATATTCAAGTCATCTTCATCTTCAGGTCATCTTCATCCTCAAGTCATATTCATCATCGGATCTAGATCATCACTCGATATGCATCATCATCACTGGATCTGGATCACCACTGGACATCGTCACTGGATCTAGATCATCACTCGATCTAGATCATCACTGCTGGATCATCATCACTAAATCATCACGGGTTCTATCTCTTGATTCTTCTCATCACGGGAATTTCTACAGAGCCAACCCTTTTTCATGTTGGATTTACATCTACAGAGCCATTCCTTTTTCATACTAGATGTATCATCACACAGAGCTAGTCCTTTTTCATACTAGATGTGGCATCCACTCAGAGCTAGTATTTTTTCATACTAAATGAGTCTTCATAGAGCCAGTCCTTTTTCATACTGGGTGTGGCATCCACACAGATCTAGTCCTTTTTCATACTAGATGAGTCTTCACAGAGGCAGTCCTTTTTCATACTGGGTGTGGCATCCACACAGAGCTAGTCCTTTTTCATACTAGATGAGTCTTCACAGAGCCAGTCCTTTTTCATACTAGATGAGTCTTCACAGAGCCAGTCCTTTTTCATACTGGGTGTGGCATCCACACAGAGCTAGTCCTTTTTCATACTAGATGTGTCTTCGTAGAGCCAACCCATTTTCATGTTGGATGTGGAATCCACACAGAGCTAGTCCTTTTTCATACTAGATGTGTCTTCATAGAGCTAGCCCTTTTTCATGTTGGATGTGGAATCATACATAGCTAGTCCTTTTTCATACTAGATGTTTCTTCACAGAGCCAGCCCTTTTTCATGCTGGATGTGGAATCCACACAGAGATAGTCCTTTTTCATACTAGATGTGTCTTCATAGAGCCAACCCTTTTTCATGCTAGATGTGGAATCCACACATACATCTGACAATGGAAGGTACCAATCCTCTTACCATGTCATAGCTCTTACATCCAACCATGGAAGGAACCAATCCTCTCACCCTGTCGGAAGGGCACAACACTTATATTTGACCATGGAAGGAACCAATCCTCTCACCATGTCAAAAGGGCACAGCACCTGTATATGACCATGGAAGGAACCAATCCTCCCACCATGTCAGAAGGGCACATCACTTATATCTGATCATGGAAGGAACCAATCCTCTCACCATGTCAGAAGGGCTCAGCATAGACACATCACTTCCTATTGGGAGGAATATCGATCTAGAGAACACCAAACTTCTCCCTGAAGTATTCAAACTTCACCTTAGCCAATGGCTTAGTCAACACATCAGCTATATGTTCATCCGTCACAACATGCTGGAGATTCATTGCTCCTCGCTGCACCATATCCCTGATATAGTGATACTTGATCTCGATATGCTTCGACTTGTCATGGAACACCAGGTTCTCTGACAACTTCACACAACTCTGGTTGTCACAATATATACAAGTAGCATCTAACTAGAGATCAAATAAATTAGACAATAGCTTCCTCAGACATACTGCCTCGCAACTAGCTGAACAGGCTGTGGCATACTCTGCTTCAGCTATACTCAGTGCCACACAGGATTGCTTCCTACTAAACCAAGAGATCACACCTGATCCCATTCTAAAGCAACACCCCGAAGTTCTCTTCCTATCGATGGCACTTCCTGCCCAATCTGAATTAACATAACCCTCCGGGTTAATTCCTTGATCAATCTTATACTTGAGCCCATAATCAATTATACCCTTTAGGTACCTCAGAATATGCTCTGCGGCAGTCAAGTGTAAATGTCTCGGATCTGTCAAGAATTGGCTCAAAGTGTTCACAACAAAGCAAATATCTGGTCTCATGTTTGTCAGATACATCAAGGACCCAATCATCTAACGATACATCGTGACATCAACCGACTCTGATGAAGCATCACTCAATAGCTCCAGGTTCGATGCCATAGGTGTGGTTAAGGCCTTGCGGTCCATCATCCCAAATCTCTTTAGGATCTCTACTGCATACTTCCCTTGTCCAAGGAAGATTACATCTGCATTCTGCCACACCTCCATGCTTAGAAAATAATGCATCATACCCAATTCCTTCATTTTGAACTCAGCAGCAAGCTTCCTCTTCATATTTGCAATCAACCCATCCATACCTGTTAGAAACAGATCATCTACATATAGTAGGAGCATCACTGGGTTGCCATCTTCAACCTTAAAGCAAAGGTTAAAATCTGATTTGCTCTTGGTAAAGCCCAAACTAGATAGGAAGCTGTCAATTCTGCCATACCATGTCTTGGGTGCCTATTTCAAGTTGTACAGGGATTTCTTCAATCTACACACATGAGACTCCCTGTCATGTGTCTCAAAACCAAGTGGTTGCTCCACATACACTTCCTCTTCCACTACACCATTCAAGAAAGCAGTCTTAACATCCATTTGGTGTATCTTCCATTTCGTTACTGTAGCTAGAGAAAGTACTGATCTGATGGAAGTGTATCTGGCTATAGGTGAAAAATTTTCTTCATAATCTATTCCTTCTTTCTGGGAGAAACCACGAGCAACAAATCTTTCTTTCTATTTTTCAATGCTACCATCTATAGCATGCTTGATCTTGTAGATCCATTTACAAGTTACGATAGACTTCCCTTCTGGTCTCGGGACAACATCCCAAACATCCTTCTTCATGGTTGATTGATACTCTTCGATCATAGCATCCTTCCATTCTTTTCGTTCTGTCACTTATTCATAATTGGAAGGTTCTTTATCGATGAAATCACATAATAAGGCTAGATATCCAGAGCAGGATTTGGTCCTCTTTCTTTCTCTTATGGAGCCCCATATCTTTTTGCACCTTGGATAGCTTCCCATACCCAAGCAAGTTTCCTCTTTTGAGGATTCTTCTCCTGAGTTGGATCTACGGGTTCTTGAGGTTATTCAAATTCTCGATCTTCTTCTTGATTTTCTTCGTTCATGGTTGTATCATGAGTTGTGGGTGCTTTTGCTTCTTCAGGTTCTTCAGCAGGTCTCTTTCTAGATTTGTTGTAAGCCGAGTCTTCATCAAATGTTACATCCTTGCTGATGTAGATCTTCTTGAATCCTAGGAAGTATATTCTGTAAGCCTTCAATATTTCAGAGTATCCCACAAATATACCCTTCTTTCCTGAAGGATCTAACTTTGTTCTCTTCTCTTTTGGAATGTGTATGTACACTGGATAGTCGAATATTCTGAGATGGCTAACTTCTTCTTTTTTGATAGAAAATACTTCTTCAAGTGTCTTGTTCTTGAGTACTCTGTGTGGAGTACGGTTCTATACATACACCGTTGTTCTGTCAGCTTCTGCCCATAGATGCATAGGAATAACTTGATCATGAAGCATTTATCTTGTAGCTTCCATGATAGTTCTATTCTTCCTTTCTGCAATCCCATTCTGTTGTGGATTATATGGAGTGGACAAGTCACAACTCCCTCTTAATCCCTGAGTCTTTGCATAACTCTTTGAATTCATTTGAAGTGAATTCTCCGCCATTATCTCATCGAAAATTCTTTATCTTCTTTTCAGTGTGGTTCTCAATCAAGGCTTTCAATTCCTTGAAATTGTTGAATACTTCATCTTTATTCTTCATGAAGTAAATCCATGTCTTCCTAGAAAAGTCATCAATGAAAGAAACATAGTATGCATACCCGCTTAGTGAACTTGATGACATTGGACCTCATACATCGGAGTGGATGATTTCCAAGATTCCTTTTGCTTTGCTCTCCCTACTTGGAAATTTCTTGTTTGTGTTCTTTCCTTTCGCACATCCTTTGTAGACCCCATCATGTTTTGCTTGAATTTTTGGAAGACCTTCAACAACTTTGCTTGCAAGTGGTAGTTCCCTGTAATGCACATGTGCAAGACTTTTATACCAAAGTTCATTTGGTTCTATTGAGTCATGAACCAAAGATTGTTCCGGTTGGCCCTTCAACTTGTATAGACCTCCTTCTTGTTCCCCAATCACTATTACATCGTCAAAAGTATTTCCATTTGGACACATAAGAACTTGGCCATCTACAAAAGCAACCCTCATTCCTTTTACATCCAATGCAGATATGGAGAGGAGGTTCTTCTTTAGTCCTGGAACAAATAATACATTTTTCATCTTCATAGAATTTCCAGAGTCTAGTTTATAGGAGGATTCACCACTACCTTTTATTGGATACTGGTATTCATCCCCAAGTTTCACCTTGTGAGGTGACTCATGTTAATATAGTTTCACAAATGATTCTTTGAATCCTGTCATGTGCTTGGAAGCACCACTGTCTATGAGACAATCATTGCTTCCATGTGAAACAGTTCCCGTGAGAGCGGAGATCAACACATATTCTTCATCACTTGAAGAATCACTTTCTTGTCTGATTCTCTTTGTGGAAGGTTCATCATCCTCTGTAACATGAGCATGATGTCTTCTCTTGTTTCCCTTCTTATTCTTTGAGTTCCCTTTGTTAGGGTAGAATTTGGATATGTGACCTTTCTCATCACATGTGTAACATCTAATAGTATCCCAATTTATTCTAGAGTGATGATACTTACCTTTGGAGTAATGATGGTCCCTTTTGGTTTTCTTGGTGTGGGTTGTGAGAGCTTGATATTCACTTCCCATATTTTCTTCTCGAGCTGCTATCCGAGCTTCTTCTTGAGAGCATTCTTCCAATAGTCTACTGAACTTGACTAACTTATTTCTGGCATAGATCGCTTGAATGAAAGAGTCCCATAATATAGGGAGACCATTCAAGGTGGTCATCACAATCTCTGCATTTTCCACTTCTTCATCTACTGCTTCCAGCTATTCCTTGATCTGAGATACCCTTGTAAAGTAAGACTGGATGGTCTCAACATTCTATATCTTTACATTCTTCAATTGGTTTCTCAGAGTCATCTTCCTGTTTATGTTATTCCCTTCAAACAATTTGGTTAGGCCATCAAACATAGCTTTAGGTGTCTTTAGGGAGGAAACCTATGGTATGATGTGATCCTTGATTGAATCAATAATAATCCTCTTTTCCATAACCAGCTTCTTCTTATGTAAGGCCTTAGCCTCATCTCCCTCTGGAACTGGAACCTCCTCACTGATATAGGAGTCCAACTCATTTTCTTCCAGGACCAAGGAGATCCTATACATTGAGTATTGGAAGTTATCAGATCCCTCAAGCTTTTCATCAAGCTTGGTATGATGAGAAATCTTAAATGAGAACCTCAAATGGAAATACAAAAGATTTAGATCTTACCAGGTCAAGAAGTCGGATCTGGATTTGGAGCTGAAATTTTGCAGTGCTGGTTCAGGAGCATATTAGGGTTTTTCTTTTTCCAAGTTCTATCCAACCAAATTATTTGATCTTGATCCCTAACTTTGATTTTGAGGAGGAGATCAATCTAGGCCTGGGATCACTGAAAAATTCCACTTCTGTGGAAAGCATTAATTTCTGGCAGTAGTGTCGGGTCCAAAACTAAAAAACCTTAGAATTGGATTTTGCTTCGATAGAAAGATGTGCCCTAGGGAGGAGAGTTATTCAAACCTTCATTCATTGAAAATATGTGGAGAGATATCCACATAGGAAGCCCTAGTTCCTGCAGTTGCACGGTATCTTCTTCTCAGGTTAGCTCTGATACCATGTTAGATTTTTATCATTTAAGCTAGCAATACATTAGGATCTTTAACTGAGAGAATAACAAGAACAACAATCAAACACAAGAGACAATGAACACAGTTTTTATCCTTGGGGAAACCATAAATGGTGAAAAACCCAAAAGTAAAGCCCCAAATTAGTAAGATGATCTCCCGACAGTAGTAACCTCTTTCTTCCTTGCCCCAATGTCTTCTTCTTCCTCAGCTATGCGCTACAATTGAGTGTGAGTGAGTGTGTGATAAATAGAGAGGCTAGCTCTCTATTTATACTAATTCCTGACTTGACTAAACCCAACTAGGGCCAACTTCTCTAAGAGAGTTTAATAACCCTAGTGCCACGGAGCTGCAGGGACTTTAAACCTTGACCAATAGGAGGGTTACTCACAATGACTTGACATGACTTGTTTACATTATAGAAATTCCCGATAGGAACATCCGGGCATGACATGACTCAAGTACATTACAAATACATCTCGAAATAAACATCGGGTTACAATACATAAGAAATATAAGTGAATACATTTCAAAGTTACAATTTCATCAAGAGTTACATTCTATACATGATAAAATATAAAACCAGTTGAGGTAGGAGAAGGTGGAGAATAGAGCACACCAGCAACAAATAAAGAAACTTGAAGGAGATTTGTTAGCTATAGATAATGAATACAATAAAGGAGAGTTCACACAGAAGATCCTTGTAGAGAAGGAGAATATAATTCACTTGGTAAAAATGAAATTGAAAATCCTTGCGACACAGTTGATCCAAGCTTCCGAAATGAAATAATTGGAGAAAGAAAAAGAATTGTTGGCTAAGGAATTGAGTGATAGTAAGGAAAGGCTATTAAAGTTTATTGAGGAAAAGAAGGAATGGGAAAAGGAGAAAAATATTTTAAATGAAAACATTGATGTTTTAGAAAAATAAAAAGAGGATAAGAGTAAAGAGGATGAAGTACAGATAGTTCAACCTATTGCACAAACAAGTACATAATCCATTATAGAAGCTATGTCCCATGTAATTCTCAAAGAATTGGATATTGTTGGTTTAAAATGCAAAAATAAAAATATAGTTGATGCACTTTTGAAAAAAGAAAATGAAACAAAATCATTGGAGAATAAGTATAATAAACCGCTGGATAGAAAATGATAAATTAGTAAAGCAGTTGTGTGGGAAATTTCCAATCCATGGAGCAAGGCATCTTATATGGGACATGATCATTGCTGATTTTGTTAATATCATGCCTTATTTGAACTATATTCTGAAAAAAGAGATGGTTATTAATGCTGCTAGACAAAGTTGTACTGCAGTAAAGGAAGCTCTAAATAAAAAACCAATAGACACGGAAAATAATACAATTAATTTTTTGAATACTTTGTCAGAAGAAGACTTGATGACAATGGGAATAAAATACATAATTATAGTGATCACCTAGCCTGGGAAGGTAGCGGGAAAGCACCAGCACATAGAAACTGTGCAAGCAAAGATTGACATAATCCAACATCAAGTGAATATTTTTAAAGGTTTATTTTTGTCACTTTTTCAGAAAGGTTTTCCTTCCTTTTGGGAAGATTATGGTAAACTCTTGTCTCAAGTAGATTCCCATATTAATGGACTATCTCTTAATCTTCATTACCACCATAAAATCAACATTTTGATTGTAAAAGAGTAGCTACCTTGTCTCTATTAAGAATTCCATTGCAAAGCATTGTTATTTCTTGTTTTTCATATTTGAGTCCATCCCCAATGACTACTAGTTTCAGCCATTGTTACTACTAAATTTCATTTCTTTCACAATATATGGCCTTTGTGTTATCTATTGAAAGATCCCTCTTTGGAAGGAAAGAATCGAGCTTTCCTCCTAAATATTTATGCCATGGTTACCTTGGGATTATCATTTCACAAGTAGGGGTAAATTCAGAATGCTAACATCTACAATGATGTAATCGTGCCCCATAGATGAGGTAGGATTATAATGCATGAAGTCAATCCCCCATTTGGAGAAAGGGTGAACGACAAGGATGGGGTGTAATGGATCAGGGTGGGTGTGCTTCTTTGGATAAAAGAGCTAACAGGGTGGGAATTTTTTAACTGCTTCATGGCAATATTTAAAGATTGAAGGAAAACAAAAACCACTGCGAAGGATTTTTTGGGCTATAGCCATCCTTGAATGATGATCGCCACATGATATACAATGGAAATCATTCAATACCTGTTAGGGCTTGTTGTGTGTTAAATTTCATTGGAGAATAGAATTAATACCACGTCGAAATAAGCCATCATTGATGATTAGATAATATTTGGCGTGATGTCGAATGCACCGATGATCATCGCGAAATAGATCAGGATAAAATTGTTAAGTATGGTGATATATGAGCAGATATATACACCAAGGGTCAGTCGTGCTAATCAGGAACATAAACTTATTGAGAAATGCATCAGTGGGGTCAGTTTCCATTGTAGCACAAAAAAGATTGCACATCAATTTTGCAAATACTAATGACTTCTTAGAATTAGATTTATTGAATTGAAGGTCGAATTCGTGGATGATAACAATCCAACAAGAATAATTCCCCCTAGTACATGACGAGTCAGGATGTAATACATGGGGTTTTGATCTGTGAGAATGGTAGTGATGCAAAGTAAGATGCAGTGACAAAAAAATTGTACAATAATTACCGTATCCAAATCTAACTTCTCCACATCTAATTATCGATTTTTGCAGTCCAATAAAATCTTACTGAGATAATAAACCACATGATCTTGTTTGCTTGAATCTTCTTGCACTAAAACCATACCAACGGTAATAGTGGATGCAACAATATAAAGAAAAAAGTATTTTGATTAATTAGGGGGGTGCAACACAAACGAGTGTGTGATCGCATGTTTTAAATGATCAAAATCTTGTTGGTCCATATCATCCTAGATGAGGGGAGTTTTCCATTTAAACAAATGCATATAGCCATGTGTATTTTCCTCGAAATTGCACACAAAATGACGAAGAAATTTTTTCTTCCCTTGCAAACTTTGGAGTTCTGTGATGTCGCTTGGGGTGGGTAAGGACAAAATGACAGAAATTTTAAAAGGTTCGACATGGATACCATTCTTGGAAACAAAAGATTCGAAAAGACAACCATTCTCTACACAAAAGACACATTTATGTGGATTGAGATGAAAATGATAATGACCACATCTAAGGAAAATGTACCCGAGATGCCCTGAATGATCCTCCCTCCATTATGAATGAGCAGTTAGGTCATCCAGGTAGGGTTCCACTATATTCTTTATATTGTGAAAGGCATAGGGCATAGCTCATTGGAATGTAGCTCCAACATTTTTCAAGCCAAAAGGAAACTTACTGTAAGTGAAGGTTCCCCTTGGAAAAATGAATGTCCTTTTGTGTTGATCGACGGGTAAAATTTTGAATCTGATTATAGCTGAAAAATCCATCCATAAAGGATAAAATGACACTTAAAGCACAATTGTCGATGATTTGATCGATGTAGAGTATAGGGTAATTGTCTTTCAGACAAGCCTGATTTAAATCCCTAAATTCAATACAAACCCGAATAGTACTATGCTTCTTGGCAGCAAGAACAATATTAGACACCCATTATGTCAATGTCACCAGATAAATGAAACCATCTTTTAAAAGTTTCTTGACTTCAATTTGTATTGTTGCAGCTTTCCTCGGGTGGACTTGACGAAGTTTCTACCTAACCGTTTTTGTAATTAGGTAAGTTTTCATCTCATGTACAATGATTTATGGATCAATCCTAGGAATTTCCAAATAACTCCAGGAAAAAACATCTCGAAATTCCTTGAAAAGAGCGTGATAACATTCAATTTTTGTTTTTGAATAGTTCTAGCCTACATGAACATGTTCAACAATTCCGTGTTTGATGTGTTTATGTATTTGTAACTTTGGAATGTATTCACTTATATATTTCATATATTGTATTTCATTAGTCCCCGATGCTCCTATCAAGAGAATCATTATTGTAATTAATTCATGTAAAGTCATATAGGTTAACCGTCCTTGTTGATCGGGGGGCAAAGTCCCCATAGTTGTGGGGCACTAGGGTTCTTAGACTCTCCTAGAGAATTTGGCCCTCATAATTTATTGTCAAGTCGAAAACTAGTATAAATAGAGAGTGAGCCTCTCTATTTGAGACACACACTCACCCAACTATAGTGCATAGGTGAGAGAATAGGAGCCCACACAAGTGAGAGAGAACAGTTGTTGGAGATCATCTTTCTGTCCTTCGGTTTTACTGCTGCCATTGTTGCTCATTCTATCTCTGAGGAAGTTGTGAGGTTTTTCATTTATGGATTCCCCAAGGATAAATATTTGTGTTTATTGTCTCTTGTGATTTATTGTTGTCCTTGTTATTCTCTTAGATAAGATCCTAAGGTCATATTGTTTAATTGATAAAAATCTAACATGGTATCAGAGCTATCCTAAGAAGAAGACACTGTGGAGATATAGAAGCTAGGGATTCGTACTTTTTGGGTATCTCTACACAGATCATCATAAAAAGGAGGCTAGGATAACTCTCCATTGAAGGGCGCATATTTTTGTAGAAGCATAATTTGATTCCAGGCATTTTCAGTTTTTGACCTGTCACTACTGCGGGAAATTGGGGATTTTTATAGAACAGGAATTTTTAAGTGATCCTAGCATAGGATTGATATCCTCATCAAAATAAAATTTTAGAGACCAAGTTTGAATTTTTTGGTTGAGTAAAACTCTGAGAAATCCAAACCCTAGTTTGACCCCAGGCCTAAAAAACCCTAAAATACTAAAACTGGTAGTTTTGGTACATTCACTATATCTCTATATTGAAGAAGGCTCAAGAGCCAAAATTTTCATAGGCCAAATACACATTCCTGATGTATCCTGTGTACAAAATTCATCCTCATATTTGCTATATTATGGGAGATATGATTCCTCCAAATCAGGGTTCCATCCTCTTCCAATATTTATCAGTAAACATGACACCTAGGGAGAATTGCTATATCTATGGAGACAAAGGTCCAAATGCAATTTCAAAAGATGTTCCAAATAGCGTATGGACTGTAATTTTTATGGTAAAAGTTTAATACCCCGAAGGTGAAATAGTCACATGTTGCACGCTGTACATGTTCACTATGTTGGACAGTCCTGAATTAAATCACCGTGGGAATACTATCATAAGTCCCAATTGGTGCAACCAATTACAATAAAACCTATGGTGTTGGAAAAGGAATATACGAGGCTACCTTAGTATGAAATTTAAGACATAGAGGAGCGTCAATTTAGGATATACTTCAGAAACAATATCAAGCATTTTTGCAGAATAATTTGGAAAACTAGGGCTTCCTGTTTTGGGATCTTCCCTCCACTGTTTTCAGAAAAGGAGTACATTGGATAGATCATATTGAGAATGGGAATATTTCTATCCAATTATATCTAAAAGGTTCCAAGTTTTTTAATTTAGGTTTTCTCCGACAAACCTTAGATCAGCCAAATCTAGAATGAGGACGGACACCTCAAATCGGTAAGATCTAAATATTTTGTATTTACATTTGAGGTTCTCATTTCAAAATGACTAACCACACTAGCTTGATGACAAGCTTTGTGAAGCTAACAAATTCCAAGCATGGAAGTATATGATCTCACTATTTCTTGAAGGAAATGAATTGGACACCTACATAAGTGGAGAGGTTCCAGTTCTAGAGGGAGATAAGGCTAAGGCCTTACACAAGAAGAACTTGGTCAAGGCCAAGAGAATTATTGCTGATTCAATCAAGGATCACCTCATACCATAGGTGTCCTCCATAAATACACCTAAATATAGGTTTGATTCCTTGACCAAGCTATTTTTGAGAGAAGAATATAAATCGGAAGAAGTATAGGAACTTCGTGATCCTTGAAGAAATTGACTTGGATCAGTATTTTAGTAAGAGAGGTCTAGGAGACAGAGGGAGATGAGGACAAGGCAAGAGTGAAGAGAATCATTATAGATTATATTAAATATGATCTCATCCCTCATGTTTCATCCTTGAAGAAACCAAAAGGAAGTGTTTGATGCTATGACCAAAGAAATTGAAGAAGAATAAGATATGGTTATAACCACCTTGAATGACCTCCCAAGATCATGGGATTCATTCATTCAAGGAATGTGTGCCAGAAGGAAGTGATTACCTTCATCAAAATCTGGGAAGAACACACACAAGAAGAAGCTTGACTCATAATAAGAGAAGAGAAAATGCTAGCAACTAAAGATCAAGCTCTCACCCTCCAAAGAAGATCCCTCAAGAGATGAGGAATATGAAGGACTCAACCCTTAAAGAACATCTTATCCATCTTAGCATTTGGATAAGAAATGATGTTGTTATGAATGAAGAATATGATGAAGCTGAAGGCTCAAGAAGGAGTCTACCCATGAAACGAATAAAGATAAGTATTCAATTGTCATTTCATGATATTGTTTTGTTATGCATTTGATTCAGTTGATGTGTTATGCATGATAGAATGTTTGCATTAATGAGAATATACTACTATTATGCATGTGATGGGTAAGTAGCCCATGGTGCTATACAAATATCCATTGCTACTTATCTAGAATGAAACCTCTTTTCTAACATATTAGATTAGTACACAATCTTAATGATGTCATGGTAGATATGGAAGGCATCTAGAAATTTTTCGTGAGATATGGATGAACGTTGTATTGGATAAAATAGTTGCATGATTATATATTTATGCATAAAGAATTTGACATTATGAATATGCCTTACGAAATGTTTATAACAATACAACTAACGCATTTGACTTATAGGATAAGACTTATTCCTAAGAATACGTGACAACAGCTCAAGAAATAATACAAGATGAAGAATAATATGACGATACTTTCAAACAAAGAAAGAGGTATCAGACACAGTGCAGTTATGTGACACCATTGAGTGACATCATTGATGCAGCACCTTCTAGTTATGAATAAGTAGCAAAAAAAAAAGTGAAGGAGAGTACAAGTTCAAGAAGAATGATGTCTATGATGCGGTATCGAGACCTAAAGGGATTGCATAGTATCTTTCATATGGATCTACAAAATCTAGCATGCAGTAGATGGCAACATCGTGGGATACAAGGAAAGATTCATATCATGAGTCTTCGCACAGAAAGAATGCATAGAATACGAAGAGACATTTGCATCCAGTGGGATTTGATGCACATGAAAAGAAGACTCATGTGTACAAATTAAAGAAGGCCTTGTACGAGCTTAGAAGGAACCCATGGGATAACACATAAATGAGGAGCTTGGATCACCTAGAGGAATGAAGATGTTAACCTTTACTACAAGGTTGAAGATGAAATCCTATAGAGGATGACAAGCTCATAGATGGGTGCAAGAAGAACTTTTGAAAAGGTTCAAGATAGAGGATCTTGGTATCCAGTGACCCTAGATGGATACATACAATATTAGTAGTAGAGGAAGCTACGTGTCACTCCGCTGCAAGATGTTCAATGCATTGAGTATGAAAGGCAGAGGAAGAGTATAACTCTGATTCAGAGGGAGGGACTGCAGAATATCCTGAGGTTCGACATGGTACGACATGATGGACAAATTACTAATGAATCTAGGCTTTACTGAGAGTAAAGCGGATTCCAACCTTTTCTTCAAGGTTGAAGGAGAAATACTAGTGATGCTCTTGTTATTTGTTGATGAATTTTTCCTAATAGGAAAAGAGGAACTCATTAAAGTAGTAATAAGAGGAAGCTTGCTAGGCATGGAGGAGTGGTAGAATGTGGATGGAATCTCCCTGGGACAAGGGAAGTATGCAGTAGATATCCTGAAGAGGTTCGGGATGATGGACTGCAAGGCCATGACCACACCTATGGCATTGAAACTGAAGCAATTGAGTGATGTTATGATATATCGTCAGAGGATTTGTTCCTTGATGTACCTGATGAATACGAGACCATATATTTGCTTTGTTGTGAACACATTGAGACATGTCTACCTGATTGTTGTAAATCATATTCTAAGGTTCCTGAAGGGTACAGTTGATTATGGGATCAAGTATAACACGAATCAAAAGACTAACCTGCATGGTTATGTGGATTCGGATTGGTAAAGTAGTGCCATTGATAGGAAGAGCACTTTGGGGTGCTGCTTCAGTATGAGATTAGGTGTGATCTCTTGGTTTAGCAGAAATTAGTCTTGCATGGCACTAAGTACAGCCGAAGCAGAGTATGTCGTAGCTTGTTCAACTGTTGTGAGGAAGTATGGTAGAGGAAGCTATTGTATGATTTTTTTGATCTTTAGTTGGATGCTACTTGTATATATTGCGACAACCAAAGTTGCGTGAAGTTGTTGGAGAACCTAGTGTTCCACGACAATTCAAAGCATATCGAGATTAGATATCACTATATCAAGGATATGGTGTAGAGAGGAGCAATGAAGCTCCAGTATGTTGCGATGGATGAAAAGATAGTTGATGTGTTGACAAAGAAATTAGCCAAAGTGAAGTTTGAGTATTTCAGGGAGAAACTTGGTGTTCTCCAGAACGAGGTTCCTTCCAAGGGGAAGTGATGAGTCTGTGAACCTTTATGACATGGTGGTAGGATTGGTTCCTCCCATGGTTATATGTAAGTGTTGAGCCTTTCTGACATGGTGGTAGGATTGGTTCCTCACATGGTCAAATGTAAGTGATGTGCCTTTCTTACATGGTGGTAGGATTGATTCCTTCCATGGTCAGATGTAAGTGTTGTCCCTTTTTGACATGGTGGTAGGATTGGTTCCTCACATGGTCAAATGTAAGTGATATTCCCTTCTGACATGGTGGTAGGATTGGCTCCTCCCATGGTCAGATATAAGTGCAGAGACCTACATCTAGTATGAAAAAGGACTAGCTCTGTAGAACTACATCTAGTATGAAAAAGGACTGGCTTTGTAGTGGCCTACATATAGCATGAAAAAGGGTTGGCTCTGTAGAAGTATTTCCATCATAAAAAAGGGTTGGCTGTGTATTGGCCTACATCCATCATGAAAAAAGGGCTAGCTCTGTAGAGGTACAACCAGCATGAAAAAGGGTTGGCTCTGTAGAGGCCTACATCTAGCATGAAAAAGGGCTAGCTATGTAGAGGTACATCCAGCATGAAAAATGGTTGGATCTGCAAAGGCCTACATCTATTATGAAAAAGGATTGGCTCTGGAGAGGTACATCTAGCATGAAAAAGAGCTGGCTCTGTAGAGGCCTACATCCAGTATAAAAAAGGACTGGCTCTGTAGAGGTACATCCAATATGAAAAAAGACTGGCTCTATGAAGTTACATCTAGCATGAAAAAGGGCTGGCTCTGTCGATGAATATCTACATGGAGGCTAGGCCTACAACTAGCATGAAAAATGGATGGCTCTGTAGAACATTCTATGACGAGAAGAATTGAGAGATAGCACCATTTGATTGAGATAGCGGAAGCAGTGATGATGATGATGATCCAGTGATGATCTAGATTTGATGATGATACAGTGATGATTGAACTTTGATGAATGATCTAAGTGAAAAATACTTGTGCTGATGAATTGTGTCAAGAGAATACCTTCCTAGTCAAGAGGGAGTGTAGATGTATTTGTAACTTCAAAATGTATTCACTTATATATTTCATATATTTTATTTCATTATTCCTCGATGTTCCTATTGGGAGAATCATTAATGTAATTAATTCATGTAAATTCATAGAGGTTAACCCTCTTTATTGATTAG
Source organism: Pseudotsuga menziesii (assembly GCA_001517045.1). Taxonomy (NCBI): domain Eukaryota; kingdom Viridiplantae; phylum Streptophyta; class Pinopsida; order Pinales; family Pinaceae; genus Pseudotsuga; species Pseudotsuga menziesii. The sequence continues at coordinate 14,220 of LPNX011061423.1, read as the reverse complement.
GGGGAAAAGTCCCCACAATTGTGGGGCACTAGGGTTATTAGACTCTCCTAGAGAAGTAGGCCCTCGTAATTTATTGTCAAGTCAGAAACTAGTATAAATAGAGAGTGAGCCTCTCTATTTGAGACACGCACTCACCCAGATATAGCACATAGGTGAGAGAAGAGGATCTCACACAAGTGAGAGATAGAACAACTATTGGAGATCATCTTTTTGTCTTTGGGTTTTATTACCATTGGTGCTCATTCTATATCTGAGGAAGTTGCGGGTTTTTTCCTTTATGGTTTCCCTAGGGATAAATATTTGTGTCTATTGTCTCTTGTGATTGATTGCTCTGCATGTTATTCTCCTAGATAATATCCTAATATCATATTGTCTAATTGATAAAAATATAACATGACATATATGTTGATGGGGATGGTTTGAGGAATGTTACACAAATTCCCTTAAGAGTCAGAACCTTGCAACAATAATGGTGTCTGAGGATATTGAACAATATTAGAACTAATAAGAGACACAAAATATGATTCTACTGAATTGGAATTAGGAAGGAAAGAGGATACGTGATGATTATCTTCCCATAAATATTCATCCGGACTCATAATCTCCATAATAGACTCGTCTGATGGAAAAGTTTGTGAGAGATAATCAAGAGTAGGGAGAGGGGAATCTATCCAATAAGGAATATGGTAAGGATATGATTCTACTAAATGTTGGTCATCGATGTACACATCAGAAGTAGATTGAATGGCATGATATAGAGCTTCAGGAGAACATAGAGAAGGTGTTTCAGTAATATCTTTTCCTTTGGACATGTTACCAGTATTAGAGGATATCATATTCACCATAGCACTTTGATTACTAGGAGGGGACGTAGTAGATGGAAAGACTCCCATAAGGGATGAATATTTCAAAAGTACGACTCCTATCGATTGATAAGGAGGGGGGGATTTCCCTAGCATAGGAATATTATTTACTATGGTGGTAGTGATATCAGGTGAACAATAATCAAGTTGATCGATTGTTAAAATATTTCCTTGGTGAGGAAACTAGAGAGTATAGAATACTGATGAAGCAACTATCATCATAATGTAAAACCAATTCTTCCCCAATAACAATTTGTAATCCAATAAAGCGTCGACCACCTCTACCTATATAGAAATGGTCTTTCGCTCGAGTTCAATAGATAAAGATGATAACAATCCATGTGGCTAGATTCCTTGTCCATCAAAATATTTTAAAGTGGTTGGTGACCATTTAAGTTTAGGAGAACCGATGGCTCTCCAACAAGACAAATAAAACTGAGGTGAAATATCCTTTGTCCAATACAATACAATGAACTTTCCTACCAATAACCTTATTTTCGATTCAAAATGTGAGATGGAGAGATCATCTCAATTTATAATTATCTGCATTAAAAGTAATGGTTTATAATTCTCTGGATCTAGGTCCCCTAAGGTTGACAACAAGTTTTTACGCTACATAGGGGAACTTTGGAGTACTTCTAGAGTAGACATAGCACAATGTGCTTGAGATAAATCTTCAATTATATTATAGAATTGCACAGCTCGAGTGCTAGGATTGAATACTGACTTCCAGATCGTACTCTTAGGAGGACGTAAAATCATGTCAAGGATAGGTTTATTAATGTTATTTTTTCAACATTTAAGCTAGCATTATGTTAGGATATTTTCACTGAGAGAATAACAAGCACAGCAATAACATAAGCACATCACATGAGACAAGAGACATAAAGAGTTTTGACAGGGGAAACCATAAATGGAGAAAACCCCTCAACTTCCTCTAAGATAGTATCACCACAAGATGTGAAACCCAAAACAGTAAGATGACCTCCCAACACAACAACAGCCTTCTGTCTTCTGTCAAGCCAAAGTATTTCCTTCTCCAAAGGTGCGCCACACTTGAGAGAGCAAGTGATGTAATTCACAAGTGATAAATAGAGAGACACACACTCTCTATTTATATTAGTCCGTTCACTTAAGTTTCCATTTCACACGTAGGCTCAACTCTAATAATTAATACTCGAGCCTACACCTTAATTAGTGTATAATAACTCAAGTGCCCCGAACCTGTGGGGACTTACCTAATGACTTGACAAGACTTGTTTACATTAATAATCCTCCCGATCAGAACGTCGAGGTAAGACAATATGACTCAAATACATAATAGAATCATCCCGGAATAAACATCGGGTTACAATATATAAAATAGATATAAGAATACATTCTGAAGTTACATATACATCAACACTCCCTCTTAACGAGGAAGGTATTCTTTCAACACAATTTTCAGCACTGGTCTTCTTCTCTGTATCATTGGATCATGTTCGTCTTCAAGTCATCTCCATCTTCAAGTCATCTGGATCTGGATCATCTCTCGATATGGATCATCATCACTGGACTGGATCTGGATCATCAATCGATCTGGATCACTACTGCTGGATCTGGATCATCACTCGATCTGGATCTCTCGGAGTCATCATAACTGGATCTGGATCATAGCTCGATATGGATCTCCACTGGTCATCATCATGTGTGTACTATCTTGTCATAGGAAGTTCTACAGAGCCAACCCTTTTTCATGCTGGTTGTAGGCCTACTCTCATGTAGGTCTTCTCCCGGCACTTACATCTGACCTGCTCGTCAGAAAGGCACGCCCATCACTCACATCTGATCATGTAGTAAACTACAATCACATCAGAAAGGCCCAGCACTCACATTCACCAGTATGGTAGGCACAATCAACTACCATCTGTGAAATGGCTCAACACTTATATTCACCAGCATGGTAGGACACATCAACTAACATCTGTGAAATGGCTCTGCACTTATATCTGACCTACTCGTCAGAAGGGCACAATCCCATCCAGGCTAGAGCCATCTCTGCCACAATGATGGAAGACTATGAACCAGGATAGAACCACATGTGCCACAATGAAGAGAGATTTTTGCACTTATATCTGACCTACTCGTCAGAAGGGCACAATCCCATCCAAGCTGGAGCCACCTCCGCCACAATGATGGAAGACTCTCAACCAGGATGGAACCACATCCGCCACAATGAAGAGATATTTTTGCACTTATATCTGACCTACTCGTCAGAAGGGCACAATCCCATCCAGGCTGGAGCCACCTCCGCCACAATGGTGGAAGACTCTCAACCAGGATGGAACCACATCTTCCACAATGAAGAGAGATTTATGCACTCACATCTGACCTGGTAGGAACTGAATCCTACACCCTAGTCAGAATGGCCCCCAGTCCCTGACTGAGCTACCTGGTAATGGACCAGGCGCCTCCACTCTCCCGGAGAGTGGCAGTTTCCCTTACATCTGTCCTACTCAACAGAATGGCCAGCACTCACATCTGTCATGGGAGGAACTTAATCCTTTAGCCATGACCAGAATGGCTCAGCCCTTACATCTGACCTACTCGTCAAAATGGCTCTCAATCTCAGCACCCATATCAGTCATGGAAGGAACCAATCCTCTCACCATGACAGAATGGCTCAGCCCTTACATCTGACCTGCTCATCAGAATGGCTTTGGGACTCATCACTATCTCTGGGAGGAAGCCTCGATCTGGAGAACACCAAGTCTCTCTCTGAAGTACTCGAACTTCAGCCTAGCCAATGGCTTCGTCAATACATCAGCTATCTGTTCCTCCATCACAACATATAGGAGCTTCACAGCTCCTCTCTGCACCATATCCCTGATATAGTGATACTTGATCTCGATATGCTTCAACTTGTCATGGAACACTGGATTCTCTGACAACTTCACACAACTCTAGTTGTCACAATGTATACAAGTAGCATCCAACTGGAGATCAAATATATTAGACAGTAGCTTTCACAGCCATACTGCCTCACAACTAGCTGAACAAGCTACGACATACTCTGCTTCGGTTGTACTCAGTGCCACACAGGATTGCTTCCTGCTAAACCAAGAGATCACACCTGATCCCATACTGAAGAAACATCCTGAAGTACTCTTCCTATCAATGGCACTGCCTGCCCAATTTGAATCAACATAACCCTCCAGGTTAATCTTCTGATTCGCATCATACTTGAGCCCATAATCAATTGTACCCTTCAGGTACCTCAGAATATGCTTTTCAGCAATCAAGTGAACACTTCTCGGATCTGTCAAATACTGGCTCAAGCTGTTCACAGCAAAGCAAATATCTGGTCTCCTGTTCGTCAGGTACATCAATGACCCAATCATCTGACGATACATCGTAGCATCAACCGTCTCTGAAGAAGCATCACTCAATAGCTTCAGGTTCGATGCCATAGGTGTAGCCATAGCCTTGTAGTCCATCATCCCGAATCTCTTCAGGATCTCTACTGCATACTTCCCTTTTCCAAGGAAGATTCCATCTGTACTCTACCACACCTCCATACCTAGAAAAATAGTGCATCAACACATAACAGGAGTATCACTGGTCTTTTGTATTCAACCTTGAAGCAAAGGTTGGAATCCACTTTACTCTCAGTACCATGTCGATCCTCAGGATATTTTGTAGTCACTCCCTCTGAAGCAGAGCATCATACTCCCTCTGTCTTTTGTACTCTATGCACTGAAACATTCTGTACTGGAGTGACAAGTAGTATCCATCTAGGATCACTGGATACTAAGATCCTCTATTTTGAACTTCTTCAAAAGTTCATCTTTCACCCATCTGTGAGCTTGTCATTCTCTATCAACCTTGTAGCAAAGGTTAAGATATTCATCAAGCTCATCATGTATGTGATATCCCATGGGTGTCTTCTGAAATCGTACAAGGCCTTCTTTCATTTGCACACATGATTATGCATGTCATGTGACTTCACTTCTATTAGCTGTAAATGTTTCTTCGTAGACTATGCCTTCTCTTCATGAGAAGCCTCATGCTACGAATCTTGTTTTGTATCCCACGATGTTTCCATCTACTGCATGATGGAACCACGAGGAATTCACTTAGTGAACCTCTCACATAGCACGTACGATCTTGGGATATTAAAAAATACCCTTAATTTCCAGAGATATTGACCCAAAATCTTTTTGTTGAAACCCCCTCCCAATACTTAAAACCTCCACCCCACCCCTTTTTATACCTCAATCCTTATAAACCACCCTACCCACCCCCACCTTAAACCCCTCATCCCCCAATACCTACAATATATTGGTTCAATTTTTGATAATTTTAAAACCCACAATATGAACTAACGTGATAGGATATTGGACAACAAGTGAAGACCCCGTGG
>LPNX011061419.1:0-23965 GCA_001517045.1 Pseudotsuga menziesii | reverse complement strand
ATATCTTGTATATATAAGTAAAAAATATGTACATATTGTATATATGGTTTTGAAAATATCGTGTATATATGTTTTTGTAAAGTAAAAGATCAATATATATTTTTGGAAAGTTAGAAAATGTTTCTGTTAATTAATATTAATTTATTTATCCATATATAGCTTTGATCTAAAAAGTTTATATATATATATATATAGTTTTGATTTGAAAAGTTAAAAAAAAAATATAGTTTTGATTTGAAAAGTAAAAAAATATATAGTTTTGAGTTGAAAAGTAAAAAATAGTTTCGTGAATTTTGTATGAATGAAAAATAATGTTTATAAGAAATATATTAAAATTATATGTTAAAATTTTATAATAGTGTCATGTTGTCATATTATTCTTACATATTAATGAATATTAAGGAAGTGGATAGGTATATAGGTGGGTTGTCATACATATTAAAATTTAATATTGTTATGTTGCTATATTATTAGTGAATATTAATGGAGTAGATAGATATATACAAATATATATATAAAGTTTATAGTTATGAATATGAATATTGATTAATCATGTATAATTGTAGGTAATAATGGTTGTTACAAATTATGCACAGGCTACAACAAATACAATATAAATGGGTATATATATTAAAATTTTATGCTCTCAGTATATTACTAATGAATATTAATGGAGTAGATAGATATATAAAGTTTATAGTTATGGATGTGAATATTGATTAATCATGTATAAGTGTAGGTAATAATGGTTGTTACAAATTATGCTCACACTACGAAGAATAAATAACAAGTGATTGATGGGAAATCTTGACATACCTTGGCCATCATTATAATTGGTTTTAGTCACTTAAACAATGATATAATGTTTAAGACCATCATCAATTCATGTTTTGGCAACAAAAATAGTGATAGTCTTTTTATGTCAATGATCCCTTATTGCTTGTTGCCAAAATGCTCTCAAAATATTGGCCAAATATTGTCACTAAAGATATTAACCTAATGATAATAGTCACTAACCATCACCCTTGAACAACCATAACTACCTGATAATTTATCCCTAATTACCCCTAATAACCTCTACTTAACCACTAACTACCCACAGTGTATTAAAGTAGAGGAGGGCCCTTTTATTGGTGGAGCTAATAGCTATAAATTATCCCAAGATCTACTAAATATATCAAGAAGTAAAGGGATTCGGGTCTTAGCTTAGGCGGGTGTTATTGATTTGGGAAATTATGCATGAAAAAGATGGAAGTTGTAGATTTGGAGCTATAGGGGAAATATTAAGAAGAATGGAGCGGATATATTCTTAGCCTTCAACATGTTGGAATTCATATGACAAACAAAGATGAGAGAATTTTTTGGTCATGGAATGAAAAAAATGGACAGGTAATTGCCAAACTTGCATATGAAGATGCTATGTTTTTTTCTATTGACGATAATTAGTTGTTATGTTTCTATTGAAGATGAAACTAAATGGTGGTTTACCTCTCTCTAGAAGTGGCATTGTCAATTAAAGATTAAACTGTTTAGTTGGCTTGCTCTAGAGAACAAGATACTAACTTGGGAAAATTCGATGAATATAGGAGGACAAGGGCTAAATATTTGTATTTTGGGCATCAAGGAGGATGAAAGAATTCATCACTTATTGGTCCATTGTGAATTTAGAATTTACTTGTATGGTTGGAGGTGAGAAAAGAACTAAAGATTATATATCAATGGGCATCACAAACCTTTTAATTAAGCTTTAATAACTCGATAATGGATTCAAATTACTAGAAAGAGCTTCCTTCTTTCATTAGCTAAGAAATATGAAAACATGAGCATATGATTTTGTTTGAAGAAAAAAAGTTATGAGCACCAGATAAATGCAATTGGTTCTTTTAATGAATATCATAAAGAAAAGGCAACAAAAATGTAAAAGTAGCAACAAATCCTTGCTTTATCACCCATATGCCAATTGGATTATTTAATGGGGCTTCACAAGATGATGGTGCTAGGTGTGGAGCAGGTATGCTATTGAAATTCAGTGATTCAGATTTCTTTAAGATTCAAATGTGTTGTGGCAAGGGAACAACTACCAGAGGGGAACTTCTATAGCTATGGCGAATTTTATATTTTACACAAACTAAACATATTTCTAATTTGTAGGTTATCGAAAATTCCAAAGTGATTATAGATTGGGTATTACAAAAATGTCAATTGTAGGTGGTCCTATTGGATGGCTAGAAAACAAAAAGTTGAAGACTGTAGGAATCATTTATAAATATCCATATCAACATGTTTATAGAGAGTTCAATATTGAAACAGGTGCTCTCTCAAAACAAGAACTGAATTTGGTATAAGGATCAATCCACTTTGAAGAATTGAAGGGTTCAAGAGTGGTGTCTCAAGACACATTTCCTTTATTCTAATAGAGGTTTGAAAAAATTTTGATATCTTTAATTAGATATCTATGGTTGTCATGTTTCTTACCTTGCTTGAGTGTTTGGTGGATAAATAATATGGTATTTTCTAGTTGTAGATTTTTATTTTTATCATTACTAGAAGACTATATATGTTTTTATAGTGGCTTGTCTAGCTATAGTATTGGCGAGTTTTAGTTAATAGAGTTTTTAGGAAGTGAGTGGTGGTCAATTTAATACAACATGAATTAAAAAATATTAGTTGCAATGTATGGGAGTAATTTTGCTAGAAATATAGGTGGGAGAATAGTGAATTTGGAGATGCCAGTTACTATGGATTGTCTAGTATTGTATACTTTGATTCTCAAAATGAATAGCAAGTATGGTATTTTTCTCTATATGAAAAAAACTTAAGTTTTAAAGATTAGTTTTGTATTAATTCTCATGTGGGAAACAAATATACGTTGTCGTTGTTGTTTTCTTTTTTATCGGTTTCAGGTTGGACTTACTATTAATGCATCATTCATATATAATTTTTAAATTAATGTATAAAACCAATTCTATTAAAATTTTATAATGGTGTCATGATGTCATATTATTAGTGAATATTAACAGAGTGGATAGGTATATCAAGTGGTGGTCAAATATATTAAAATTTTATATTTTTGTTATCTTTCCATACTACACAGGGTTGGTTGTCAATATAGAGGCCATTGATTAATCATGTATAAGTTTAGGTGATAGTGGTGGTCATAAATTATGACCACTCAAGTATGGGAATAGTTGGTAGTGGTAGCTGACAATTTATGGCATACAACCTCCATTTTCTTGGCAGAGTATTTGTTCATTTTTATGGTTGTAGTTTAATCAAGTTGTTGATTGACTATGTATGGGCATAGTTGACAAGAGTGGTTCAAAATTAATGGCATATGGTATCCATTTTTCTTGTAGACTCTTGTTTAGTGGGTGATATCGATTTGTGCTTTCATTTGATGTCTAAAATGAAGTTCTAACCCTTTGTGTTCTCCACGTGAGGCATCTTTGTTTCTTATGTATTCCGTAAGGACTTGTAGATGGTTGTCTAAATTTGGGTGAAGTAAGCACTGAAAGTATCATACCATAGGTAATTATTCCTTGTCATATTAACCTTTTACTTGTAAGTCTCCTATGGACACAACTCAATTTGTAACTATTACACTGATAAATACTCTTATGAATCTAGCCATTTGATTTGTGCATTCAATTATGAAAATTTGAATACATTTTGTGTCTAAACAATGTTTAAAGGGAAAAAAAATTAATTGTGTTTTTTGTATAAAATTATGCAGTGCAAAGTCTATGTTAAATATAATACCAACCAAGATTAGGGTCTTTGAATACTAGGTAGAGCATCCATTTAAACCATTGATGGTGGACATATTTTTTTGTGTGATTGCGTTTATTATAATTTTGTCCACATCCATTCAAAATATGAAAATTAGAATACATTTTGTGTCTGAACAATGTTTAAAGGAAAAATATTATTAATCATATTTTTTGTATGAAATTTATACAGTGTAGAGTCTATTCTAAATCTAATACCAACCAATATTAGGGTCTTTAAAAATCTAGGTTGAGGACCCATTCAAACAATTGAGGGTGGACACATTTTTTTTCTTTTGTGGTTATGTCTATTATAATGTTGTCCACGTCCATTAAAGCCATTGATGATGGAAATATTTTTGTCTTTTTAGGCTAAGTCAATTATTACTTTATCCATATTTTTTTCTTTGTTATTGAAGAAAACTAATAAACTCTCTGAAATCCTTTCTGGCCTTTCATTCCCCATTTCAAAGCATTAGGAACAAAGAATGTTCCCCACAAAACCCTCAAAATTTTTGCCTCCGAGATGGGGTAAAAGAAGCTAAGATTTTGAGTGACCACATCAAAGAATGCATATTTTTTTCATATAGTAATTCACTAAACTAACATAATCCCAATTACGAGAGTCCCATGATTAATTTCAAAGCATGGAATTCCCTTGTTGACCCCTTAATGTAACTTAAGTTTTATTGAATGAGTTGTACTTCTAATATGTCCTTTCAAGGAGTAAACCAAAGTGCCAAATGAAGGATACACCATTTCCCACAAGGATATACCATAGTGGTAATTATTAAAAGAACATAATGTTCTTGCCTATAACATGGATTTCTTCTAAACCATTCTATTGAAATCATATTGTTCATCTTCTGAGAAATAAAATTTCTTGAATTCCTCCCTTATAATTCAAATCAAGTAGATCCAAATTTGTAGCATACACACTTGTGTTAAGTTCCATGTAGATAAAACTGAAATATTTCTATAATTGAGAAAATAAAATGGTCCTCTTCTATGAAAAATATATGATAATGTATCATTTGGTTTATCCATTTCATCCCAAATCTAATTCATCATCCACCACCAATGGTGTTTTAGAGGTAGTGATCTTGGAGACCCACGATTTACATAATCTTGGCATTTCCTCTACACATGGTAAGCAAAAGGTCATCCTTGTTATGGGAATATTTAGGGAACACAACTAGAAATGAATCAATAAAAAATGAGAATATAGGGAAAACAATTCTTTCCCTCACAAGGCCTTATCCTTTTTACTATCTTATTCATTTCTTCACAATACCCATCATGGTTTACAATTAGTAAAGTCTCATCAATGCTCCACACTTTGGAATAGGCTATATACTACTAACTACAACCTCTATGGCCTATTGTGCACATACAAGGTAACATTTTAAATGAATTTTTGCGATGTACCTAGGGGGGATAATATGAGATACCTAGAGAGGTAGCCAAGGGAATAATGCCCGCTAGGTAGTTGGTGGGTAATAGATATGTCCATTAGGTAGTTAGAAGAAATAATATAATAATAAGGGGTAGTGGGCATAGGAATACTCATGAAATATTGTAAATATATGAGTATTATTGTATTGAGTAAGTTGAATGCAATATTTGTATAAAATATTGCTTGTGGTGTGATGCATTCCCTAAAGAATAGCTAATGGTGTTACCCCATATTTAAGGGTCTTCTCTAGATATTGTGTTAATTCTATTATTATCTATTGTGTTATTCTCAAGTTAATGTTTATACTCTATCTTCAAATATATTAAGGCACATAACATTTTTGGCCAACTTTGTATGAAAATCTATGCTAAGTGTTATTCCTTGCTTACATGAGATATTTTTCTATTTTATACAATAGTTTACTATTCAACACTCTTCTGTAGGTATACCTATAACTGCATTGAATGGTTTTAGGCTAGTTAGTTGTCACATTGCACTACAACTATTGGAACACAAGGAAGGACTCAATTGATGATATAAGAGAAAAAACATTGGTTGTGTTCATTGGTTAGAGTTGCAGAGAAGGAAGAACGATGTTGATAAATGGGTTAGGTAGATGTTGACTAGGAAGCTTAAGAATAACATTGAAGGAGGAGTCACAATGGAATGAGATGATGAGGTGCATGTTTGAAATCTACATGTTTTAAATAATATGTCCAACAAATGGAAATGTTGGGTAGAGTTCTTGGGGGAGAATCTATAAAAGGAAGTTGAGGGAACTACATTTTAGGTTGCATGATGATGTTAAGGAGGATCACATGAGTTAGATGGGAGGTGAGAGAATATCTTGTAAAGATGAGTACGCAGTTAAAAACTAGGCAAAACATTATTTGCATGTTTGGAAGCCTTGGTGGGGGCTCGACAGATAGGACAACCAATGAAGATGGATTATGAAATTGAATATGAGTGGGAGGTGTATCCTAAATATGTGCATAAATTTGATTATAATATGAGGATACACTAACTAGAAGGAAATATAGGAGAGAGGATATGGATGAAGTCATGACATCAATGGAGACCCATGAAGAGAAAAAAATGGATGATGGACATAATTGAATGAAAGTGAAGTTGGTTGAAGATGAGGAGATGTCCATTTTAAAGTGAAAGTCATGGAGAAGGAATATCTTGTGATAAGAAATGGGGGAGGAACTTACAACATAAAATATCCAAGTATATTTTCTTGAGAAAGTGTAGTTTAAGAGGAAGTACCAATGAAGTATGTGGGAATTTTTTATTCCAATGATATGTTTTGTGTTGATGTGTTTATAGGTATGGAAGACAAACATTATGTAAAGGGTGTTGAATATGATTAGGAAGAAAAAAATACCAACAACTAATAATTAAGTTAAGTATGTCCTTGAAAGGATAAGTTAAATTTTGTGTACAACTTTGAAGGTGTGAACAATGTGAATGCTAGAATTTTTTTAGGATAATAGTTAAAGAATTTTTACTACACAACAACCAAATGCATTCAAGGAATGACAATAGTACTTGCAAAGAAATATATGACAAGGAATTACACCATCATGAGGTGGAAGTGGGTGGTTAACAATGAGGGTTTTATGACATATATTGAGAGGTGTTGTTGCGTTTTTTTTCTAAAAAACATGGAAGAATTGTTTTGGATGAACATACGCTATGATGAAGTGTGCTTTCCAAAATAAAGAAAAAACTAGATGAAAAACAGTGGGTGAACATGCATAGTTAATCGAAAGAAGAGAAGTCCATCAATAGAGATGACAACAAATAAATTGCAACAAAAAGTGGTTCACTATAAGTGTATCAAGTGTTGGTGATATTGCGAGAAAGCATGGAGGATATTGAGCATGCCTTACATTAGATTATAAATAATATATATCAAGACTAAAGTGGCGGTATTTGCAACATGGGATATGAGACATTGGACTAAAGATACTCCCATAAACATATTAGTTCAACAATGAAGGAATCAAGGAGTAAGGAAAAATATTCAAGATGAGACATGCATAATAGTAAATGATAAAGACTATGGAGCATGAAGGATAAAAAGAGAAAGAAGAGGTCCAACAAATGGTTGTCAATTGATCAATAATACTGTGACCAATATCATGATGTCCTTTTGTACCAAGGGAGTATGATACAAGAGCATCCCTGGTGCATGGATAATATTTTTCACCCAAATATATTTCCATTCCAACTTCCTAGTTTGTCAAATTCTAATGATAATTCATATTATGCAACAAAGGGGAAAAAACCACAACACAAATATCCATGCATAATATAGAACAAATGAAATGGATGTTTTTTCATCAATGCACACCACAACACATTTTTTACTTGGAAACTGGATACCTAGTATGTTCCAATCTATGTTTATATACAAGTGCAAATGTGGAAGGTGTGAATGAAATTTGTGCACCTACATGAGTTGAGGGACCACTTGACTAGTGCATCATCAACCATAAGCAAATTTTCTCTTGAAGGGCACTCCCTTGATTAATTTGTACACTAAATATTCATTTGGTGAATAATCCCAACATATGGTATGCTAGTAATATGGCATTAGAAAAGGTAAAGCACATGGACCATAGAAAGGTCCCTATGGGTGTCCCAAGTTGACATGTCCCTCTAGCCATATCTAAACAAGAACACCCTAATGAACCCAAGTAGAGAAATGATAGATGGAATCCCATAGTGGTTGATCCCCATAGTTGAAGGATGAGATTATTATCTTAAAGATAAACACCTCCCTCCTAAAGCGGTTTTTGTATGAGAAAATTTTGAAGTTAACCATTCACTTTGGCCAGTTGATATGTTCAATTTGTTCTTGTTACTACTTCCCTTGTGTTAACACAAAATCAAGGCTAGGGGGTTTGGTCATAAGGGTTTTAAGGATGTGAAGTTGTTTGGGAAGACCAAGTAGGGAAAGGGCGTCTTTCAAGAGCTTATTAGGAATGAGATTTTTATTAGAAATGTTCTCAATATTTTGTGGAAGGGGAGTGGAAGTGGGGATTGTTAGGAGAGTGGATTTATGGTCATGGGATCTATTGATGATACCTCAAGTTTGGTGTTTGCTTTATTTTTTCCTGGAAGAAAATAATGATACTAGAAAAATGTATGCAGTACCTTTGGGCATATTCATGGTAGTTATGCCAAAATAGATGGTGACTTCATGATCAAAGTTTGTGGGGATCAAGTAGTAAGGTAGTAATTTTTCATTAAAATATTATGGGTCTACTCCCTGTGAACATTTGAACATGTGGTCTCTGTCTATGCCAAACCTATTTTTGGCAATGTAGTTGTTCAAGATATGTTGTAGAATGCAAACAATGGAAATAGATAACATGAAACTATACAATTGAAAAAATGAGTGTCATTTAATGAAGCATTAGTGGCATCTCAGAGACTCTTCCATGGATGGAACCGCTTTGCTTCAACTAGTCTATTGGTGGGGGGTGGAAAACTATGTCCCTTTGTTGGTTTCCACTTCGACATGGTAAATGCCACAAGCAAGTACTCAAAATGAAATAGAATCCTAATTTATGTGCATCTTTGTAGGATTGAAATAAATCATCCATTAAAATACTTACACCAATTTAGCTAAATGCCCTAGACTCAAAATTCTACAACTGCAATGGTTCCTAAGGTGTATTCTCCTTTGGTGTACTTTCTCATTTGTTGATCGACAATGATCTTGAGGGAAATATTGAATTGGGTGTTGTTGATATCCATAATCACAACCCCATATCCTCCATGCTTAGCTCCATAGAACTTGCATATGATCAATTCTATGCAAGTTCTACTCCTCTTGGGCCCCCCTGAAACGATGTAAAGATGTCCTCGTTGGTCATGGACAGTGTTGTCAAGAAGTGGATGTCATCAACATGGATTGGGTATTGTAAATTGATCCATAATTAATGGTCATGTACCCTTCTAATCATAAATTTTTTGCATTTGAGCACTTAACCGATGGTGCCAAAACCTAGTGACTCTTTTAGGTTCATTAACGTGGAGTTTCATGGTGGCTCAAAGGATAGCTTCCAGGTGGGAACAACACCCCTATTTTCAAATAAGACATAGTTCATATAACACTTGGAGTTAATATCCAAGTATAGGTCCCCATTTCTAGTCAACTTTTCCCTTTAAGTCTCTAAGGATTTTGATCCAAGAATAAAGGGACTCTATCTCAAGCGGTTCGTTCTATTTGGTATAGAATTGGAGGTCGCTACCTTTCCCATGTTTACTAAGATGAACTTATACATAAACTGAATTCAAGGTCATGATATGGTCATGCTACTCTGTTTTTGACAAATGCACCAGCTTAAGGTATGTTGAGGTATCAGAAAAACAAAGTGATTGCCATATCAAGGGTAAGATGATTTTATCGCTTTGATTGTGATAAAATGGAGGATTTTACACTTCATTAATGATGGAAATAGTGGCATATAACTTTAAATGTAGAGATATGGTTCACATGGGTGGTTGTAAATGCAGTTTAATCATGCCTTAATTGCTCTTTGAATCATTCAAACTAGGTGGCGTTTCACTGCTTCTATAATGGGGGAATGTGTTCCTCGAAAAAAATGGTCTAATTATTCTAAATCAAACTTTAAAATATAGCACACATGAAACAAAAAACTGAAACTATATATAATGCAAACTAAATACAAAATTGCAATACTAGCTCCTATTCTACATCACTCCTCATGACAAGAGTGTGGTCGTATGGAAATATTGAGTAGAGTTGCAGGGATTTAGGTGTGCACCATTCACCCATCATCATTTAATAAATCCATCTAGTTGTGCAAGCTTATCAGAATCATAGTCTTAGACTTCTCCAACAATAAATGGTCCCAACCAATTCATCTGAAGGTTGTCTGGATTCTTCAAAAAAATGTTGACATATAAAAGGAATTTTGATGTGGCAGTCATGTGAGTATTTTTGGCATTCTTTCTCCACTGTTGAATGATAATCAGCTAAAAGGTGGGATTCTTCAAATTCCATTAATTTCGATAGCCTTTCCGCAATTGAATCTTCCTTGTTCATATGAGTTTCATGTGCGATGTATAGCCCAGGGATGATAAATTTGGATAAAACTATTGAATCTTGTCTATATACCAATTGGAATGGAGTTTGTTCGTGTAATTTCTTTGTAGTGGTTCTGTATTCCCATAGGAATGCATTAACTCTTTCTTCTGAATTTATGCAACATACCTTGGTCAAGCATGTTTCCAATATTTTGTTGAAGGCTTCAATTGTGCCATTTTCTTATGGGTGATACAGACTGCTCTTACAGTGTTGTATCAAAAATCCCTTTGTCAAGGATCCAATGGTGTTGTTTATGAAGTGCACAACTTGGTAACTCGTGAGGTGTATGGGGAATTCGAATCAAGTAATGATATTCTCATATATGAATTGAGTTGTTTTTTTAGAGGAACAATCTCATATCGACATTCCTTCATCCCATTTTGTTAAATAGTATTTTGTGGTAATGATGTAGGAATATTTTGAGTTCTTCATAGGAGGATTAATGGGGTCAATAAAATCAATTACCCACTTCTAAAAGGGTTTCCTATTGTTAGAAAACAATGAAATTTATTCGGTGCTTTTCCTATTGTTAGAAACAATGAAATTTATTCTTGGTGGTCTTGAATAACTTAAACTTGAAACAAAGACACATTAGGTAGGTGATCATCAATTGATCCTTTAGATTCTCTTGTCTCAATTCTCGACAAATTATTAGGTCCATGACTGTGCTTTCTTGGTTTGACAATTAATTCAAAATCAAATCCACGAAATGAAAACAACAATTAAAACAATTGTCCTTCTAAAATGGGTTTATTCACAAGATACTTGAGAGGTGAGTGATCCGTGAAAAATATTGAAGCACCCTCCTAGAAAGTAGTGGCATAATTTTTGTAGAGCATAAATCATCACCAATCCTTCTCTTTCTATGGTTGTGTAGTTTCTCCTAACCTGAGATAGTTTGATGCTGGAAAAGTAAATGGGGTGATCAATTTATCCTTTTCATGGTTGAGCTAATAAAACTCTAAGGGAAACGCGTGATGCATCAAGATTCAACATGTACATGGAATTCCTTTAACTAGTTAGGGAATACAAGGATTGGGGCATTGACCAATGTTTCTTTTAATATTGCAAAAGTGTGTTCACAATATTCAATTCACTTGAATGTTTCCACCTTCTTTAGGAGTTGTTCTAGCAGAGCTGTAATAGAGGAATAGTTGCAAATAAATCATCTGTAGTATGATTTTTGACACAAGGTGGATCACAGTTTATTCACAAAAGTTGAGGATGTTTGACACAAGGTGGATCACAGTTGCTTCACAAAATTCTACAATGATTGCGATTTTTACAGGATCTACTAAACTTTGTGATGCCAGATAGTGTGACCTAATAAGTTGACGAAAGAGACACAAAAAATGCATTTCCACAAGTTCAAGGAGATCTTCATTTGGTGACAGTGGTCCAACATTAACCGAAGTAGGGACACCTATTCTTTGAGTAAACTATAAACTATCTAGTAATCCAAATAGACTTCTAGGAATTTATGAAGAAATTATTTGAAAGTTGATTTTACAATTATTGAAGAGATTGTAGGTGCATTTTTTAGTCCAAAAGACATATCATTATAAGCAAAGGATCCCCATTCTACAATGAATGTTTTATTTTCCTTATCTTCTTCCATGATTCATACCTGTGATAACCTGAGATCCCATCTTTAAAAGCATAAGCTTCGTTCTCGACTACTTTGTCTAGTACTCCGTTACTATACGGTGTCAGAAATGGATCTTGAACACATGTAGATTTTAAGCAATGATAATCAACATAAAATCTGATATCCTCAGTGTCCTTCTTGCTCTAAATTATGAGTGGGATAATGCAACTAGATTCATTCACAAGAAAAATGAAGCAAACGTTTAATATGTAATCCCTTCTTCACTTTTTCCTTAACACAAGGATTCAATTTATAAGGTCAATGTTTCTTCCTTTGATATCTTTTTTTTCTTCGTTCGTAAGTGTTATTCATTTCTTCCATGAGATATTTTTCTACTTTCTACAATAGTTTACTAGTCAACACTCTTATGTAGGTAGATCTATAATTGCATCGAATAGTTTTAGACTAGTTAGTGGTTACATTGCTCTACAACTGTTGCAACAAGATGAAGGACTCAATACATGATATAAGAGAAAAAAATTGGTTGTGTTCATTAGTTAGAGTTGTAGACAAGGAAGAACAATGCTGACAAATGGGTTAGGTAGATGTTGTTGAGGAATCTTAAGTAGAACATTGAAGGAGGAGACACAGTGGAAAGAGAGGTTGAGGTGCATGTTTAAAATTTACATGTTTTAAAGAATATGTCCAACAAAAGGAAATGATGAATAGAGTTATTGAGGGAGAATATGTAAAAGGAAGTTGAGGGCACTTCATTTTAGGTTGCATCATGATGTTAAGGAGGATTACAAGAGTTAGGTGGGAGTTAATATCATACCATGTAAATATGAGTACACAGTTAAAAACTAGGTGAAAATTTGATTGCCATGCTTGGAATCCTTATGGGGGGTCAACAAAAAGGAAAGGAAAAGAAGATGGATTATGAAATTGAATGTGAGTGGGACGTGTATCTTAAATAGGGGCATAAATTTAGTTATAACCCGAGGACACACTAACTAGAAGGAAATATAGGAGTTAGGAGATGGATGAAGTCATGAAATCATTAATGGAGACCCATGAAGATAGAAAAATGGATGATGGACATAATTGAAAGAAAGTGAAGTTGGTTGAAGATGAGGAGATGTCCATTTTGAAGTAAAAATAATGGAGAAGGAATTTTCTGTGATACGAAATAGGGGAGAAACTTACAATATAAAATATGCAAGTATACTTTCTTGATAAAGTGCAGTTTAAGAGGAAGTACCAACGAAAGAATACTATGTGGGAACTTTTTATTCCAATGATAAGTTTTGTGTTGATGTGTTTGTGGGTATGGAATACAAACATTATGTAAAGGATGTTGAATATGATGAGGAAGACAAAAATAGCAACAACCAAGAATTAAGTTAAGTATGTCCTTAAAAGGATAAGATAAAGTTTGTCTAAAGTTTGTGTGCAACTTTGAAGGTGTGAACAATGTGAGTGTTAGAATTTTTTAAGATAATAGCTAAATATTTTTTTACTGCACAACAACCAAATGAATTCAAGGAATGACAATAGTACTTGCAAATAAATATGTGACAAGAAAGTACACCATCATGAGGTGGAAGTAGGTGGTTAACAATGAGGGTTTTATGATATATATTGAAAGAGGTTGTTACAATTTTTTTTCTAAAAAACATGGAAGAATTGTTTTGGATGAACATACAATATGATGAAGTTTCATTTTCAAAATAAATAAAAAACTAGAAGAAAAATAGTGGGTGAAATGCATAGTTAATCCAAAGAAGAGTAGTTCATCAATACAAATGACAACAAATAGATTGCAACAAAAATTGGTTCACTATAAGTGTATCAAGTGTTGGTGATGGTACAAAAAAGCATGGAGGATATTGAGCATGTGTTAAATTAGATTACAAATATAAATATCAAGACTAAAGTGGAGGAATTTACAACATGGGATGTGGGACATTAGAGTAAGATATTAAAATAATCAAATTATTTCAACAATGAAGGAATCAAGGAGTAAGGAAAAATACTCCAAGATGGGACATGCATAATAGTAAATGATATAGACTATGGAGCATGAAGAATAAAAAGAGGAAGAGGTCCAACAAATGGTTGTCAATTTATCAATAATCCTATGACCAATATCCTCATGTCCTTTTGTATCAAGGGAGTATGATACAAGAGAATCCTTGGTGTATGGATGATCTTTCTCATGCAAATATATTTCCATTCCAACTGTCTAGTTTGTTAAATTCTAGTGATCATTCATATTATGCAACGAAGGGGAAAAAACCACAAAATATATATCCATGCATAGTCTAGAATAAATGAAATGGATGTGTTTTTACCAATGCACAACACAACACATTTTTTACTTGGAAACATGGATACCTAGTATGTTCAAATAGATATTTATAGATAATCATGAAAATGTGGAAGGTGTAAATGAAATTTGTGCACCTACATGAACTGAGGGACTTCTTGACTAGTGCATCATCAACCATAAGCAAAGTGTCTCTCGAAGGACACTCCCTTTATTATTTTTTACACTATATAATGATTTTGCTAATAATCCCAACATAGGGTATGCCAATAACAGGGCATTAGAAAAGGTAAAGGACATGTACCATAGAAAGTTCCCAATGGGTGTTCCAATTTGACTTGTCCCTATAGCCATATCTAAACAAGAGCATCCTAATGAACCCAAGTAAATAAATGATAGATGGGACCCCATAGTGGTTGATCCCCATCTCACAATTGAAGGATGAGGTTCTTCTCCTAAAGATAAATACATCCCTTAGAAAACGAGTTTTGTATGAGAAAATTCCTAATTTAACCATTCATTTTGGCTAGTTGATATGTTCAATTGGTGTTTGTTTCCACTTCCCTCGCGTTTGCACAAAATTAAGACTAAGGTTCTTGCACGATGGTGAACAAAGGTACCATTGTAGTCTAGTGTTCTATAATTTTCAATCCCCTAAAGGAGAAGGTATCACCTAAAGCACAACCTAGACCTGTTTAAAATAAGTACTGTTAACTACAGGGATAAACTAGAAACAATATGATAAGTCATTATACTGCAACATGCATTCATCATGTAAACAAGTATACATTCATAGTAGAGATTATGCAAAGAAAATAAAATCATATACATCTATAGCATAAAGCATGCAAATAAATTTTAAAGGGCCCAATAAATACTCATTTGTATTAATATATTAAAATTTCATACAATTGGATCAACAACCTTAACATTTAGTTTGTGGAATTACCCATCACATATACATAAGAAAACCCACAATCCTATGTCCTGGATACATAAAACAAAACTCATGAGACATTGAAGTATTGTCCCGTTGATGATCTTTTTTCTACTATCCTTCTTTCAAAATACTTTTTCTTCTCTTCAAAACTCTCCTTGCTTTCTTTCCTTGTTTCCCTTAATAGTTGTGGGAGTGGACCTAATGTATATGTAGTCTCTAGCTGTTTCTACAACTTCTTCCTTATTTTCCACTTATCTTTTGTGACTATTGACCTTTCCAAAAATGAAGGATTCAACAAGCCCCAACTAGAACTACTGAATCTCCCTCAAGTCAAATATTCTATGTTCCTAAAGCTTGCACATCTTCTAGTGTTGAATCTCCAAATGAAGGAGCCGACTTACGAACTTATGTGATTGTGTGACTTTTGAATGCTTTGAATTCTTCTATTGTGGTCTTCCATATTCCCATCTAAAGGTTGGCACCAACTATGAAATCTTGGGCTTTCTCAGTGCTAGGCATGGTAGGATTCTTGTCCTACATCTATGTCCATTCTACATATGCAAACTGATCCAATTGATGTACTTGGATGTATGATGATTTTGCAGTAGTATTGAACTCTCACAGGGTCTTCTTCGTAGAAACTACTTGGTCATGAATTTGGTCTAACTCATCATCAAACTATTTAGATTCTTGGTACTTGTGCTATTGTTGCACTGGATTCATGATTGTCTTGGCATCATCGTTGATTTGTGTTAGCCTTTTGTATAAGTATTCTACCAGGAATTGTTACTTTGTTGGTATTCAAACCCAATTGTTTGATGTAGAGAAGATTCCTTGGATGGATTGGGTGGTCTTTTGTAGTTCGCTTCAAGTACTAGAGACTTCCTGGATCAAAGAAGGAACTTGTGCCATTAATTGTTTTCATTGGATGTCTCCTTGGATTCTTACCATTGACACCTCCTTACGCAATGATTCTTTTTGTCTCCAACTATTCTGAAGATGTGTAGAGGAGTTGGAAGCTTTATTGGGGTGAAGCTAAGGAGATATTTTCTAGTGTAGCAAAAGCATATTGGTGGAATTCAGGCCACATCTATTTCATTTGGTCACAGAGGGTTGTGGCGGTGTGTTACAAAATAATACAAGCATGATGTTTTTGGTTCCTAGCTTCTATAGCATCTTATAGTTGGACTCTATATTCACTGTAAGCTGTCTAGAGAGTGTCTCATTCTCAACCCAAACTAATATACATTTGGATTTTGTCATGGTACTTCATATTTGCTCAAATAACTATTCCGCTAAGTATCTTGACAAATTTGGCATTGTGACACATGGAGTAAATGAACATAAATGCAGTTTACTGGAAATGGAATGTCCCGACTGTTCGAGTGTCGAGGTCTCAACTTCCTTTTTCAATACTGAGTGTTGCATTATCCTATATTGTGTGGCTTTACTAAAAAAGGGGTTGATATATGTTTTTTTGGCATATCCATAAAATGGCATGGTAATGCTCCATATTTAATATAACCTATGCACTATTGTGCTTGTACTGAAGTCTTGTCTACTGTATATGAAGGTGGAGGAGTTGCATGTTCCTTCTCCATTTGTTCTCTTTTTGTCTTCTGTTGAAGCATACTCAAGTGATCCCATCTCTTAGTGCTCACTCTCTGATCGCAGTTGATCAACCTACTGTTCTCCATCGTCACTAGTGTTGTTGTCCAACTACCACATCATTTGTAGTAAAGGATCCTCTATTGTTTATCCTAATGATACTAGCAAAGAAGTAGCATTTTGTTCCTGCACTTATTCCAAGGTGTTATGTTGTCTTGTTCTGGTTTCATGTAACAATGGTTATTCATGGGTATTATGAATGGAGGTGGGTGGGTCTTTTTGAATATTGATGTTGGGGGATTTTTTTCTAGTCCTCGGAAGGATTCAATAATTTGTTGGACAAAACCAAGGGATTGTGTTCTTGGGAGAGAAAAGGAGGTAGAAGCGATTGGAGGGAAAGAAAAGGTTGGGATGGATTACGTTTGTGCAAAAATAGGTAAAAGGGTGTGGATATTAGTGATAACAGCAGGGGAAGGAAGTTCTAGGAGGGGTTTAGTGGTGGTATGGGGTTTGGTCGTGGGGGTTTTAGGGATGTGAGGTTGTTTGGGAATACCTTGTAGGGAAATGGAATCTTTCAAGAGATTATTGGGAATGAGAGTGTTATCAAAAAGGTTCTCAATATTTTGTGGAAGGGGAGTGGAAGTGGGGATTATTAAGAGAGTGAATTTATGGTTATGGGATCTGTTGATGATACCTCAAGTTTGGTATATGGTTTACATTTTTTCCCAAAATAAAATAATGATGCTAGAAAAATGTATGTAGTACCTTTGGGCATATTCATTGTATTTATGCCCAAATACTTGGTGACTTTAGGATCAAAGGTTGTGGGGATTAGGTAGTAAGGTAGCACCTTTTTCTTAAAATGCTATGGGTCTACTCCTTGTCAACATTTGAATGTGTGATCTTTGTCTATGCCAAACCAAAATTTGACCATATAGTTGTTCAAGAGATGTCATGGAATGCAAACAATGGAAATAGATAACAAGTCGTTAAACCATTGAACAAATGTGTGTCATTGAATGAAGCATTGGTTGAATCTTGGAGACACTCCCATGGTTCGAATCACTTTGCTTCAAATTGTCTATTGGAAGGGGGTGGAAAATCATGTCCATTTGTTAGATTCCACTTACACATGGTAAATGCCACAAGAAATTAACCAAAAATGAAATAGCCTCATGAATAATGTATATCATTGTAGGATTGAAATAAATCATCCCCTAAAATACTAACACCAATTCAATTAAATGCCTTGGATGCAAAATTCTACAACTGAAATGGTGTCCTAAGGTGTATTCCCCTTTGGTTTACTTTCTCATTTTCTAATCGACAATGATCTCAAAGGAAATATGGACTTGGGGGTTGTTGATGTCCACATTCACAACCCCATTTTCTCTGTGCTTGGATCAATAACACTCATATAGGACTAGTTGTATGCAAGTTCTATACCTCTTTTGCTCCCCTTGAAATGATGTAAAGATGTCCGCGTCGGTCATGGATAGTCCCATAAAGTAGTGGATGTTATCAACATGGATCAGGTACTAGAAATTGGTCCGTAATTAATGGTTATGTACCCTTCTAATCATATTTTTTTTTTCATTTGAGCACTTCACCAGTGGTGTGAAAAAATAGTAACTATTTTAATTTCAGCAGTGTAGCATTTTGTGGTGGTTTAAATGCTAGCTGGGTAAAAGCATGGTAATGTGTCTCACTTTGCGGCAAGAAAATTTGTTCTGTTTTTATAAATTTATTTAAAATATTTATTATAAAAAATAAAAAATGTGATTTAAAAAATTTTAAAAAATAATTTTAACAATCACTTGTATATTATTTCCATATTCATATGAAAAAGTATTGATTTTGATGCCTTAAAATGATAGTTTTTTGGGTCGCACTTTTACATACAGATAAAAATTATTATATATATTGATAATTTAATAATAATTAAAGTACATTATAAAATAAAATTAAAAAATATGTACAACAATATTAAAAGTGTTTATAAATAACTTGTTCAAAAAAATTGGAATTAAAAAAGTAAATGAAGATAGATATGGGGGGTCGCAGTTTTGTGAGTACTTATGAGATGCCTGAAATAATAGTAAATGGCCTCTAAATAAATTGAAATAAATAAGATAATTTTTTTTTTAATTTAAAAAAAATACCATATAAAATCTCTTTCATAATGAAAACTTTTGTTTCATTACACCATTATCTAATTCTTGATGGATTTGTATATTTCTAAACAAATACTTTTAGTTCGTAAATTTCATCGCCACAAAATGGAAAAAAAGTGAGACACATTACCATGGTTTTACCCAGCTTCAAGGTGGGAACAATGTCCCTATTGTCTAATAAGACCTAGTTCATATAACACTTGGAGTTCATATCTAAGTATAGGTCCCCATCTGGTCTGGTCGACTTTTCCTTGCAAGTATCTAAGGATCTTGATTTGAGAATTGAGGGACTCTATCTTAATACATTATTTCTATTTGGTCTATTCATTGGCAATTGTTACCTTTCCCATGCATGCTAAGATTCATTGATACATAAACTAAATTGAAGGTCAAGAAATGGTTCTGTGCTCATTCTACTTTGGTTTTGTCAAATGCTCCAACTTCAGGAATGTTGAGGTATCAGAAAAACAAAGTGATTTCCATCTCAATGGAAAGGTGATTTTATCACTTTGCTTGTGACAAAATGGAGGATTTGACACTTCATTAATGATGGGCATAGTGGTATCCAACTTTAAATGTAGATATTGCGTTCACATGCATGTTGTAAATGCGGTTTAATCATGTCTTAATTTCTCTTTGAATTATTCAAACTAGGTGGCATGCTAGTACATCTATACTGGGGGGAATGGGTTCCTCAACCAAAATGGTTTAATATATCTAAATCACTTGAAAATATAGCATACATGACACACAAAACTGAAACTATCTCTAACACAAATTAAATCCAAAATTGTGATAGTAGCTCCTATTCTACATCACTCCTCGTGACAAGAGTGTGGTCGTATGGAATTATTGAGCATAGTTGTAGGGATCCAGGCATGTGTCATCCATCCATCCTATTAATAAATTGGCCTAGTTGTGCAAGCTTATTAAAATCATTGTCTCAAACTTCCACAACAATAAATGCTCCCAACCAATTCATTTCAAGTTTGTCTAGATTCTTCAAAAAATTGTTGTCATATAGAAGGACTTTTGATGTGGTGGTCATGCCAGGATTTTTGGCGTTCTTTCTCCATTGTTGCATGATAATCGACTAAAACATGGGGTTCTTCAAAATCCATTAATTCGGTTATCCTTTCTGAACCTAAATACTCCTTGTTCATATGAGTTTCATGTGCAATGCATAGGCCAAGGATGATAAATTTGGTTGAAACTATTGAATCTTGTCTGTATACCAGTTGGAATGGAGTTTTCTAATGTAATTTATTTGTATTGGTTTTGTATTCCCATAGGAATGCATGAACACTTTCTTCTTAGTTTACTCAACACACCTTGGTTGAGCATGTTTCCAAGATTTTGTCGAAGGTTTCAATTGTGTTATTTTATTATGGGTGATACAGACTGCTCTTATGGTGTTGTATCATAAATCTCTTTGTCAAGGATGCAATGGTGTTGGTTATGAAACGCATACCTTGGTCACTTGTGAGGCGTATGGGGAATCTAAAGCAATTGTTACAGAGAAAATCTTCCTATGGATTGGGTTGGACCACAACAAATAGGATGACTCTAGAAATTAACTCTAATCCCAAATATTCCATATGAATGTAAAAATGATAATGACAAAAATAATGTTTGTACCTCAATTGGAAGTTTGAAGAAGTCCATTGTTGAGATTTTGATCCAATGCTTGAAACCTACAACTTGTCCTCAACAAAAAGAGTATCCAAGCATATAATATATTCATGAAATTTTAGCACCTACACTAGCATAATACAACACGTAAGAAGAAAATATACCCATGTAAATATATATAACATTTGCACATGAAATTGAATGAGAAAAGAGTATTTATATTAATTAAAAACAAAGTACAAAGTGACAACCTCTGTCGGTGACTCATCAGAAATGAGAAACCGAGTTCCTCCATCTGGTCCTCCACCACTTCAATCATCCATGCAAAAGGAAAGCTCGCAAAGACAATGGAGAGCTTGGGAGATGAACATAAAGAGTTCAATCAATAAGGATAAATGGATGCATACTCAAGCATATGGTAATAGGGGAAAATATGCTATAGTTTCCTTACTCTTAAAGTTTATCCTCCTCCAATGCTTCATAATGGCTTGATATATAGCCCTCAAATGGGAAATGAAGGGTTGAATCAAAGTGTATTCTATCATATGGAAGGTAAAGGATTGTAACCACTGTGAAATAGCATGGAAAATATGAAATATTTTTTATTCTGATCAGAAAACCCGATGTACATGGGATGTAATAGTACAGCATGCATATACACAGACTACATAGATGTTCACCTGCATGTATATTCAAAATTGAATTTTTTAGTGTTATACTGAAGCATCATGAATACGCTGAGTGAGGGGGGTATAGTGAGTGTACATAGGGAAAAGGGAAGGTGATCAAGGCATGATGCATAAGGTGTGGTAAATCACGCTATAACAAATGCCCCCTAATCTATGAAGTCATAGGGGTACATGATGGTCGAAATACATTATAACAATCCCATAAGTGTAGTAGTGAAGACCCAGCTGAAAGAACTAGCCACTCGTCAGCATAATACAATAATGACTTTGAATACATGATTGTAGATATGAAATATATATAGAAATCCTAGATACATATAGGTATAATGGCCATGAATAGGAATAATGGAAATATGTCATAAGTGGTCACATCCATGTACAAAATATAGTGGAGTATGATCTTTATAATAAATGAAGACATCTAGTACATGATGAAGTGCACTGCTCTGGTATGAGAACTGAAATCCCATAGGTACTGTCGTGATCAAGATAGTAGCATATAGGAAGTGACACCATAACCTAAGGTCTTCTACTCAAACTATCGATTGTACATTTATGCTTATGCCTATGCCTAAATATTTACCCTTGGAATAGTGTTTAGAGTTAATATTGTGGTGTTTTTTTGCATCAAATGGAAACCCCATAAACCCAAGCATTTGAAAATTTGAGAATGCAAAAATCCAAAAACCCATATGTATTATATTAGAAGCTAGGATTGTTCATGTAAGTCCAGAAATTTTATGTTATTTTAGTAAGGATTAAGTCACAATCAAATGAAAACCGAAATTCTAATGTATGAACAACCAATCCCATTTGAATCATGACAATGGAATCTATATAGGGGGATCCATAGCCCATGGGTTCATGACCATGGACTTGTCGTACTCAACGGTTTCTTAAACTAGGTTTTTTCTCAGTAAGAGGCATTGCAACTTTCTAATTCTAGGGTGAAATTTTCAAAGCCCTATCTTGAGGTCCAATGGAGAGTGTGTCCATGTACTACTTTTTTATACAAACATGTAGGATTTTACATATTTTAAAAGCATCAGACAATTTGGTTATAATGCCATGGTGGGACAAATTCACCAAATGTCCTTGAATGAATTTTGGATGTGAGCTGCAACTCACTATAAAATGAAATCCAAGACTCCAATGGATGAATGGTTGATCCCATTGGATTAGTAACATGAAAATCCAACTATCGACACCCCTTTATCATGAATTCGTTGACAAGAACTTATTAAATTCCATAATTTTGCAAACTAGGGTTTTGCTCAATAGAGGAAATGCAACTTTTGGATTTGGGGGTTGAAATTTGAAAGCCCTACCTTAAGGTCATGTGGAGAGTGTCCATGTATTACTTTCCCAAACAAACATGCACAATATTACAAGTTTCAAAACTGTTTCCTGATCTAGTCTTTATGCCCTGGGGAAAATTCGTAAAATGTCTTTGAACGACTTTTGGATGTGAGTTGCAAATCATAATAAAATTCAAACCAAGAATTCGATTGATGACCGGTCGAGTTTGTTGGATTTGTGACATAGGAATATAGCTAGGGTCACCATTTTGCATGGGTTCATGGCAGCAAGCTTGTTACTTGATGTACTCAATAATTAGATAAGCTGGGTTTTTTCTCTGTTACAAGCAATGCAAATTTTAGATTCGGGGTCAAATTTTGAAAACCAGGTCATGTGGAGAGTGTTTCTATGTATTCCTTTCCCAAAAAAACATGTAGGAGATTATGGATTTTAAAAACAATAAACGGTTTGGTTATTTTTCCCTAGGACAAATCCACCAAATGTATTTTTATGAATTTTGGATGCAAGTTGCAACTTAGAATAAAATCAAAAATAACACTATGATGGATGAATGGTCAAGCTTGATGGATTCTTAACATGGTAATCCAACGTGGGGAACCCCTATCCCATATTGGATCCATGGCCCATAATTTGTTATATTCTATAATTTTTCAAACTAGGGTTTTGCTAAGTAAGAGGCAATGCAACTTTTGGATTTGGGGGTCGATTTTTAAAACCTTAGCTTGATTTCATGTGGATAGTGTGTCCATGTATTTTTTTATCAACCAAATATGCAGGATCTTATAGATTTCAGTGATCAAAGATGTGGTCTAAGATGAATTTCTTATAACAATGTGTAATGTATCATGATTTTGGTTGTGTTTAGAGTAAAAATGAGAATCACATTGGTAGAAAAATATGATGAGTTAGAAGTTTAGAATGCCACACTAAAATTGTACCTAGTAAAAGGGAAGTCCTTTTACTCGAGTTTTACCTCAACCCTAAAAATGATTACAACAATACAAAGGAAATGTTTTACCTCAACCCTAACATGTTCTTACTGGAATAAACTTGTCCTTCTTCAAAGATTACACAAGCACATTTGTACAAGTAATTTATAGCTTCCAAATAAACCCAATCAAATAAAAAGGATGATGAAACTCGTATTTAAATGCCCCTTAACTTCTTTGATCTTCAACTAAAATTGGAGGGGACCTCCCACTCTTCCAACCATGCTCCCTTGGCCAGATCATATCTTAGTATTTATATGCTTCTAAAATCAAACAAGCCCTAGTTAGGTCACTCCTCATAATGCCATATGTAATATTATAGTGCTAGGGAACACATCCCAAAGA
>LPNX011061417.1:394673-399775 GCA_001517045.1 Pseudotsuga menziesii | reverse complement strand
TTCTTCCCTTTAAGAGATCTGCAACAAAAGCTTTGAGGACTCTGTTGATGTGACCACATATCAAAAGGTAACATGATGAATATAGCAAGTAGGACTGTACTTGCAACATAATAGTGATCAAGTTCATATATTGCATTAAGGTGTTCAAATGAACAAGAGAAATCTGTTTGCTTGCTGCAACTATATTAAGTCTGCGCACACACTTACTTGCTCTAACTTAGTATTGCCAACATGTCCTAGGTTGTCATCGAATAAAATGTGTGAACATGCAATACCAAAACAAAGACCAGCCGGTTCCAATCAAGACAATCAGGGTAAAAAGCATAATTCTCTTCAGAAAACTGAAAATATAAAACAGAACATCATATTCAGTTGGTCAAGTGAAAGCACCTGTTGACTCCTCTATATTCTAGAGCAAAAGCACTATTGAAAAGGAAGCAGTTACAGGTAAGATGTTAGCAGAGTCGCTCATTGACCTTGACTCAGTGATTGCGCCAGGTAATTAACTAGTTGCAGAAGCAAGTGCAATGGGAAAGGCAGGAGTTACACTAGCATTTGCTAAGGTATGCTATGGGTTCTGCCCGCCTCTGGATCTGGGGTTTCAGACGGGTTCATTCCACATGTCGCTCAAGGCTGTGTCAACGATGGTTATTTATCTGGAAGAGATACTGCAAGGTCAAATGCCGCCTCTGTTGTCTTTGTCTTTGCTGCTGGGTCTTGATCGTATTCTTTTTGTGCCTACCTCGAATCCCATCTATGGGTTTTTTCAGTTCTCTTAATGAAAGACTTGTCCTCTTCCTTCCAGAGGATATTTAGAGCTTTCAGATAGACGAGGGCGGCCATGAATACACGGGTCCAGTAGGTCATAAGACATTTTTTCATCACCACGTAGATCCAAACCCCAACCAGTGCAACAAATATCAAAGACAGTGAAAAAAAGATTCGACAAAAGGGTTTCACCGGCCAAATATCAAAGACAGTGAAAAAAAGATTCGACAGAAGGGTTTCACCGGCAAATATAATGCCTGGTGCCATCACCGCCCCCCTCAATATTATAAATAACTGTAGTTACATCCATTGAAACCACGATGTCACACATACAATTGGCAAAGACCAGAGTAAACTGGTTTGCTTCGAGCTCTTTGAAAGTTTTGTTGAAGGGAAATGAATTCTCCAAATCCTTAAATGTAAGGAGGGGTGTGATGAGCTTACTCTCGAGTACACAGCAAATTTCTCCATGTTCTAGATCTTGCAAGACGTGAAGCCAGACATCTCTGGCGCTCAGGAAGAACCCCATGGACTCCAGGTCGATATCATTCTCCTTGATGGCCTTGTACGAGGAATCCTTCACATAGATTTCCAGGAGGCCTCTGTGTGTGAACCCGAATTCCTTGAAGGGAATGATGAAATGGTAGTCGGATCGAATCTCTGAGTGCCGGATTTCAGCTGAACAAAAGAGAAAGAACCCCATAAAAAATACCATGATTTCCATTTCAGAAACCTTGAATTGGACTCCTTCCTGAAGATTTGAGATGAATATTTCCTTGCATTGCAGTCGCCTCCTAGTAATCACCAAAATGCCGTGCAGAGGGAAATCCTATAATCACCTTGGGCTTGAGCTTGAGTGAAATATAAGATTGTTCTACATTGACACCCACAACTTCAAGTTGGCGCCAAAACCCAAATTGTGAAACTAACATGATAGAATGAAATTTGTATTTGTTTAACTTGAATTCTATCATATTTGTATTTATTTAACTTAAATTTTTTATACGTATTAATAATATATAATAAAAAATTACTTGGTATATTTTTTTAAAATTTTATATGTGTTATTAGTACATAATAAAAAATACTTAGTAACATTTTTTTAATTTATAATGTAAATAGTTTAATGATTAATATTATTTATAAATAAAATATTTAAAAACAAATGTAGATAGGTATATTTGTATAGTTATTTTCAAATATATAAGTAATAGCTTACTGCCAGGACATTGTCATAGTTGATTTACCATTAAGACATTGTCATAATTAATTTGGTGTTAACAGTGGAGTTGTAACACGTGAAGCTCTGCAATTTACTAAGTTCTAGGGGTCTATGAATCCATTTGTAGTCTTAGAATTTAGAAAAATATACAACTTTGTCAAAATTGTAATTTTTCATTGCCGAACTGATCCACAACTAAAAATGACCAAATAAATGACCAATTGTTATATGGTCATTTTTTTCTAGATACCCCGTGACCAAATTTGGTCATTTATCATGGTCTTTTTTAGTTTAGTTTTATCATGTGACCAAAATTGGTCATTTATCTTGGTATTTTTTAGTTAGCCCGCTTAAATTTATCAATTTTGGTCATTTATCCCTTGAAAAAAATTGTGGTGACCAAAATTTTTGGTCTCTTGGTCACTAATCTCTCATTTTGCACTAGTGATCGTATACAGTGGTCATCAGGAAATGGATACGAGGGAGAGGGACCCCCCTAGCTAAAATCCCATGTCACGAATCCAACGAAATCAATGGTTCATCGATCGAAGGCCCAAGAAATAATCTACGGTGAGTTGCAGGTCACCTCCAGATATCATTCAGAGACTTGGTGGACTTGTGCCCAGTGCACAAAAAACGTCACAGAGCCGCAATTTTGAATTTCGTCAACTCCTGCTAGCATGTTTGGGCATGAGAATTCTGTCAACTCAACAAGCCTTAAAACATAAAGTTATCATTGCAGCATCTTGTTTCCATCATCCTAGTTTTATATATAGGATGAAAACATTGACAATATTACCTACTTGAAAAATGATGGTTTTAGTCCTACAAGAGAGCCTATATAGAACTTTGATAGGTATGACCTAAAGAGGTACATGTATGCATTCTAATGTTATGTATATGATGTGAATGTGATCTTGAAATGTTCATATGATTGATATATAGGGTTTATTGATCATATGTAAAATTTGGCATGTTCATTAACTTGACATACAAGAGAACTTTTGGCATATTTATAAACAACAATATGGAAAATTTTGCATATCAAAAACACAAAATTGACATAATCATAAGCAACATACATGGGAAAATTAAAATAATGATACATACCTCATCATGCTAGATGCCACCTATTATCATACAACCAATCCCTCTGGATCATCTCTTATAATGATGGTCTCCATTAGTCTCTCGTGCTCTATATCCGGTAAGAAGTAGCGTATCTTCGATGAATTTTGGCTAGGCATTCTTCGTCCCTCGAAGTTTGTACAAATGATTAAGTTGGTAAAGTGATACACACTTGCACCTGGTTTGTAATCCCTGTAAACTTATCCACCCTTATTTCTTGCATTGTTGTGATGTGTAAGGTATTCACCTTTAACAACCATAGACCCAATTGGGAAGTGGTTGTTTTCATCGTCAGTCATGGACATAATGAGGGTTTTATTTCCATATATACAACATGCCAACCAATAATCACCACCCCATTTACTATCTTTCGAGGTAACCACTGCGTATATGTGTCCTACATAATATGATTGTAGGTATATGATCAAATATTTTTCGTGTGATACAAGGCCATTAATGTGAATTTCAATACTACGTAGATAAACAAAAAAATGTTAAGGAAATGCATCATACCAGGTTGTACAAGGCCTGAGACATGATCAAAATCTATAAAAATAGATGATTGTTCTTATTCCAACGGAATTAACTCAACAATTGCATTTTCATCAAGTGGAAGTGATATGTGATCCTATCCATCAACCCAATCCAATGATTCACACCCATCCCAGTAACCATCACAAGCAAGTTCTCTGGTCCAAATTTCAAATACTGGGTTATTAGAGCTTCCAACCAAATGAAATCCATGAGTCTGAGGAACAGTATTTCATTCCCATGCATGTGAACAATCTATGTATACCACCTCCCAAAAAAATCTCTCCACATGTCTCTTTCTTGTGGATTCTACTCGCATAGCTGATTCTTGTCCCATTACTCACATGCACCACCAGACTATAGATTGAGCATTTCAAATAGGAGATACTGTATATAATTTCAATTCCTCTCTTTGTAGGGCTTTTTTGACACATGATCCGGCTCCATCATGCTCTCCTTTACCATGACCAGTCTCAAAATAGTTCCACATATGTGGAACTTTGTAGTTTTTATGCAATGAACACAACCATTGAAATATTCATGCATTTTTTAACTGACTAGCACATCCATTAGACCAAATCCAGTGTCAATCCATCTGTATGTTCCTATCCTTCAAATGATCATAGAACATGATGAAGTAATGATGTACATAGTGGAAGTCATGGCACCTATTATCACTTATGTAGAAGTGATATTCCTTTAGAATTTCTATTTCCTCTTCACTGCGATTTAGGCCATGCCTATATGTGATATGCACCATCAAGGAAACCTGCTTGAAGTGATAATACTGAATTTGGATATCATTTTGAGGTTGCAGAGTGTAGTTCTCAGAAAAATCAACAACTGAAAGTATAGTAACAAAAGGAAATGTATCTCTACATATTCTAAACTTCGCATCTTGCCATCGTTCCAAGTTGACATGCTGAACATATTGATGTGTCTTTTCAATAAATTCCTTGACGAAGTCACTAACTTGTACCTATTGACACAAAATTATCTAAAAATCTTTTTTTTTTGTAAGGAATGAAATGTAACTGTTCAAACATAAATTTATAGATAAATGCATGTACCTGAGATGTCACCAATTGTATTTTTTTGCTTTCTTTCCCTGGGACTATTTCATAGCTGATATGTTTGAAACTTTTCATGTCTATAACCATATTCCCAAATTCATTGTCTCCACTCTCGTGCATACACTGGATCAATAATTCCATTCCAAAATAGATGGAGCAAGTTCCATCCAAACAAGATTTCGCATAGTATGTTTTCCCCTCAAACCTATTTCACGTGATACAATGAATGAATTCTCTTGATGAAGTCAATGGTATTGTCAAGGAGCAATCTTGCACATGGTTAGTATGCAACACAAGACAAATGTACAAAAATGTTTCATAGTAATATTCATATTCTACATGGTATCTACAAAAACAAGTGTTATGAAGAGTATTTATTC
>LPNX011061417.1:384673-389673 GCA_001517045.1 Pseudotsuga menziesii | reverse complement strand
TGATGATGTTGATCAATATGGTGATGAAGATGATCAATAAGATGAAGATGATGGTGATGATGGTGACACCATCCATCTCTCTCTCTCTCTCTCTCTCTCTCTCTCTCTCTCTCTCTCTCTCTACATGTGTGAAACTGTACCTTTCTCTCCTTGTGTCTGTTCCCCCATCACCCCTCACACACACACACACCTTTATCGCTCACTCAATATCTCTTTCCTTCACTCTATATTAATCCCTCCCTCACCCCCCTCCTCCCTCTCTATCTTATTCTCTCTCACACTCTCTCCACATCATTCGCTCTCTCTCTCTCTCTCTCTCTCTCTCTCTCTCTCTCTCTCTCTCTCTCTCTCTCTGTTTTCAACTAACCCTTATCCTCAACCCCCTACCTCATTATGACCCTTATTATATGTTTTATCACATCTCCTTCCCATATCTTCAATTCCCCCCTCCTTCAACTCTCTCCTCCAACACATCCTATGCCTCCTCTAATACTCCATATTCATTTTTCCATTCACCAATCCTCTCTCTCATCAAACCATCACCCACTTAATCCCCTCCACCTTCTCTCCCTTTCTCCACTCAAATTTACAACATCCTCCTATCACCTTGACCATTCCCAACCCCCTCTCAACTATTAGCCTTCCTCACTTGAACTTCCAACATCTTCCTAGGACCTTGACCCTTCCCCACCCCCTCTAAACTATTATCCATACATTTGATATATTAAATATAGTGCTAGATTTTTATCTCTACAACACGCGTTCATGTCTTATAGTTACATAACGCATTCACATTTTATAGTTATATAACATGCTCACATTTTGTAGTTATATAACGTGCATGCATTTGAAAATTCTACAAGGCGGGAAATGTAATTTTAATTTAAACATGCCAATTCACTTTCTCGCATGTCACCAATAGTCCTATGTGTATGGTTTGGAATTTACTTCAGTAATACCAAACATGTGCTATGGTATATGATAAACCATAGCTAATTGGGCATTTCCCCCATTTTCTGAAGAAGTTGTTGTTTACACACACGTTACAATATGCTACACACAGTCATTTTTGATGAAATCTTAAACATACATAACATTGTTTTTGCATATTCTAAATATGTATTTTTTATGAAAAAGTATTATATTTTCCTATTTGTTTTCAATTTCTATTGTGTCCTAACTCCTTAACTCAAAATACATGTCGTTATTGTTTTTCCCATAACTTTTTCAATTCTTAATCATTTTAAAAATATATATATATATAGTGCACTAGAAGACACTGACCTCTACATTCTATTAAAAACCCATTTCATGATTATTTAATTAAGACCTTCAAAGGCTGCACCCACAAAATACATGCCATTTGCAAGGAATGATCACTTAGATAATTATAAAAAAAAAAAAAATTACTAATTTTATTTTCAGAAAATAGCATTGCACTAGTGTTATATGTTCTCCACATGCCTGCAAAGTTTTGTATCCCAAAAGCATCATTTAGGACCTCAAAGGTTGCACCCACAAAAACATATACCTTATCATTTTCCTTAAAAAGGTGACTGTTAGAAAAAATGAAATTTGACATAGTTATTAAAAAATTCAATACATAAACCTTATTCAATTTCCTACATTGAATATTTTTTACTCAAAGCAATATATTTTGTGTAAGTATCTAAAAAAAAACAATTAAGTTGAGGGATTGCTGATTTTTTAGTTTTCTATTGCATTTAACATGCCAAAAGTGACCCTCATTAGCTTACACTGTTCCTATCCCAAGCTTGATATTTTTTAGCAGTTAAATTGTTTTTGGGAAAATGATGAGGTATATGTATTTGTGAGTCCCACCTTTGAGTGCCTAATTGATGGAATGAACCTACAGAAATTGGTAGAAATATAGAGAACAACTAGTAGTAGAGTGACACTATTTTTCCAAAATAAATTTAGTAATTTTATTGTTTTGAATTATCTAAGAGACCAAACCTCGAAAACAATAGGTCAAGTTTGGGACCCACTTTTGGAGGCCTTAATGCAATAATCATGAAATGGTTGTTTTATAGAATGTAGAGGTTAGTGTCTATCAATGCATCATATATTTTTTAAATTCTTGAGAAATGAAAAAGCTAGAAGAAACACTAATAATATGTTTTTGAATTAAGGACTAATGACACACGAAAATTAGAAAAAAAAGTATTGTTTAAATAAATTACATGTTTGGAATCTATAGGAAAATATGCTATCTATGTCTAAATTTTATAAAAAAAATGATTGTGTAGCATACTATAATGAGTGGTAAAACACATGAATATTGAGAAAATGGATGAAATGTCCAATTAACTATGGTTTAGCATAATCCACAACATAGTTTTGGTCAACTCAAACCTAACTCCAAAGTAGACACATAGGAAGAGGGACAACACATGAACATGGGAGGAGGCTCGGTTAAGCTAGTAAGGAATGTGAGTGCAATACTTTTAAATTCAAATTTTCTTTTCCTACCTAAAAAATTTGGTGTCATTAAAAAATGTGTGCATCTTTTTCCTTTTCAAAACACATACCCAATGCTTCTTTATAAAATTTGCACACGAGATATTAATAACTTTTTAATTTAGCTTTAAAAGAGTTGAGAGGGGCTTGCGGGGTAGGGGGAAGAGAGAGAGAGGGGACGGTGTTAGGGGTATGGAGAAGAGTAGAGTGGTAAGAGAGAGAGATCCAAGTGGTGATGGGGAAGGGGAGGGGGTTTGGGGGAGATGAAGAGATAAATATCGGGGTGGGGGAGAGGTGGGGGTTTATAGATGATTAGGGATGTTAGAGAGAAGCGGTAGTATAAGGTGGGGGCAGAGAGAGAGAGAGATAGAGAGAGAGGTAAGTGGTACTATGAGGAGGGTATTAAGAGACTAAGAGAGACTAGGGGTAGCGGTAGGGGACCTTCTAGAGATATGGGTAGAGCGGGTGTCTACGAATAGGAATTATGGGTAGGTGGAAGAGTACGAGAGAGAGAAAGCGAGCGAGGGGTTTAGTAAGGGTTAGCGGGAGGAAGGGAGAGAGATAAAGAGAGCATAGAGGATTGTGGTAGGGGGAGGATTAGGATGGTTATATATATATATATATATATATATATATATGTGGGTGTGTGCAAGCTAGTGAGGGTCTCTTTTGACTCTTTTTATTTTTGGGACAAATTATAAGGTATATGTTTTTGCGAGTGTAGCCTTTGAGTGACTACATGATGAAATAAACTTATGAAAATTGGTAGACATATAGAGAACAAATAGTGCTAGTGCATGACTATTTTTCAAATAATAAAAATAATCTTTTTTAATTATCTAAGTGATACAACCTCGAAAACGGTATGTCAATTGTGGGTGCAGCATTTGAATGTCTTAATGCAATTATTTGGAAATGGTTTTTTCATAGCATGCATAGGTCGGTGTTCTTTAGTACAGCATACAATTTGTTTTCAAAATGGTTGAGAAATTAAAGAGATATGGATGAAACACTAATAGTGTCTTTTTTTAGTTGAGGAGTGATTAAAAAAGATAAATAAGAAAAATAGAAAAAATTATGTATTGTTGTTAAAAATTACATATTTGGAATCTGCAAAAAGAAACCATATATGTTTCTAAAATTTTATAAAAAATGGAGTTGTGCAGCATACTGTAACCAATGGATAAACACAAGCATATTGAAAATTTGAATATAATGGTCAATTTTCCATGGTTTATCATACTCCAAGGAATAGGCATGTTGAATCTAGAGAAAATTCTGAAGCATACACGCAGGAATAAGAATTCCATGAAAGCATGGTGGAGGATCGACTGTGGATCGAACGTATCATTTGGAGGGAATACATTTTTGAATTTAAACAAAAAGTGCGCTTGTTATATGGAAGAAACACGTGTGTGTTTTATTGAATCATAACGCGTGCATGTTGTATTGATGAAAAATGGGTGTGCATTTTATTGAATCACAATGCCCTCTCCTTTTCAAATACTACAATGAGTGCTTGGTTTTTCAATTATAGCAATAATTTTATGTCCCCCCCACTCTCCTCTTTCCCCTAACTCTTACTAACCCCCCTCCTCCTCTCCCTACCTCTAATCCCTCCTCCTCTCCCTACCTCTAAGGCCCCCCTCCTCATGTCCCTAACTTTAAACCCCCTCCTCTCTCTCCCTAACACCCCACCGCCCCATTTGTTCTCACTCTCTCTCACATGCCTATGTCCCCCCTTACCACTAACACCTGTATGTCCTCTCCCCCCCACCCCTAAACCCATAACCATTTCCCTCTACCTGTAACTCTTAAACAACCCCTATTTTTCTATCTCTAATCACTTAGAATCCCCACCAAAACCCCTAACCTCCCTTCCTCTCTCTCTCTCTCTCTCTTCCTCACACACACACACACACACACACATCCTCCTAGCACCTCTCTCTCACTCCTAACACCTAAAACTCTCTCTCCACTCTTTATATCTCCCCACATATTCAACTACACTTAGGCCCCACCCCCTGATCTATTCCACAACTCTCTCTCTCTCTCACACAGACACCCACATTACACCACCACAGATCACCCCCTACCACTAACACCCCCCCTCTTCCCCCCAATTCCTACTAATACCTCCTCCTCCTATCCCTACCTCTAACTCCCCTCCTCCTCCTACCTCTCTCCCCCCCTCATATCCATTACTAAACCCTTGTCCACTCTCTCTTACTCTCCAACCCTTGAAACCTAACGACCCCCTCCCCAACCCCAAACACCCACACACACACACACGTCCATTGGTATCCCCCCACCTATAATACCCCTCCTCATCTTGCCTATAACCCCCTCTTCTTCCCCTAACTCTAAACCCACCCAATCCCTTCATTCCCCTGACAAATCACCACTCATTCTCCCTGACTCTCACTCTCTCCCCCTATGTCTCCACCTTCCACTAACACCCCCCTTTCTTCACTCTCTCTCACTCCCGAACTCATCCAACTACACCTAAAACACACCAC
>LPNX011061417.1:303226-363881 GCA_001517045.1 Pseudotsuga menziesii | reverse complement strand
TTCTCCTCGAGTCTCCAGCACAACCTACTAAGTGATGATAAACCCAGGGTAATGGTAATCCAGTGTAGTTTTACCAAGAAGGGAGCATGTTTCAGCTCGTTCTAGACTAGTGGAGAATTCCCCAACCATTTAGAGATTAAAAAACTGGCACCCCTACTATACAAGCTTTTAGCCAAGTCAAAACAGTTTTAGGTTGTACTACAGAACTATTTTAGTTAGAATAAAGTTATCGAGTCTGGGAAGCCATTTTATATATTTAGTGATAGTAAAGTTATTAAAACAATATGGTTAACTATCTTGTATCAAATTTCTATATCAAATCAACTGTGGTTAGACAACCCCAGTCGCTATATATGGATAGGGTGATGGTTATTCGAGACTGGCTTACGAAAGCATTGCCTAAACACGTAGTCTCCATGAAAGCTGGTTGGAAATGTACTGGAGGCAAGCCAAAACGTTATTAAGGTTCACGGATTGTCTTAGCAAGGCATTTCCCAAACACGTCCTCCATGAAGCTGGTTGGAATTGTACTGGACTGGTTGGAAATATATCGGAGGCAGCCAAACTTTGGTAGTGTGGATAGTCAACCATTTAGTTGAATGGAAGTGACATATACTAGCGAATTTTATTTTTTTTTTTAAATTTTTTTAACAAGCGTCGCTTAAGCGACGGTTCTACTTGTCACTTAAGCGACGGTTAATGGTTATATCCATCTCTTGTCCGACGGTTTTTCAAGCTTTTATGTAGTTTTTTTAAAAAAAATATTAACTAACCGTCGCTTTTCCGACGCCTTTTTTGGATCTCCGTCGCTGATCCGACGGTTGTAGGTGTCGCATATCTGACGTCTTACGTTGAGATTCATCGCTTAAGCGACGGTTATGAAGGCTTTTTTTTAAATTTTTTTTTCTACCGTCGAAAATATTCTGTCGCTTAAGCGACACTTTACATTTAAGCGACGGTTACATAGGTGTCGCTTAAGCGACGGTTATTTAAGTGTCGGCTAACCGACGACAAGTTTCCGACGCTTAAAAAAAAATCAAAGTGTCGTACATGCGACAGAAAAGTGTCGAAAATCCGACATGACGGCCGTCGGATTTTTGGTCAAAATGTAGTAGTGCTATATGTAACAACCTATTGATTTGTACATCTTTCTTGTTGATCTACCAGGTACTAGTATGCAACTTCATGGACGAGTTGTTTGAAAATACACAACAGTATGTAAAGCATGTACATGTGGCTCGTTGGAAAGATGAGCAGTTTAGAATGTGCAGGGATACATTTCCTATTGGAACTATATTATCAGTGGTCAATTTTGCAGAAAACTACACTCTTCAACTATAGAACGATATTCAAAGTCAATATTATCACTCAAACCAGGTCAGGATAATGGTCCATATCACCTATAGACATGAGGTAGATAGTACTGAAGAGAAAAGGGTTATATTGAAGGAGTATCACTTTTGCATAAGTGATGACATGTGTAATGACTTGTATTTTGTACAACATGGATTTCAATTGTTCTACAAACACCTAGAGGATAACAATATACAGATGGAACAACATTGGATTTGGTCTGATGGTTGTGTGGGGAAATTCAAAAAATCATCTGTCTTCCAATGGTTATCTATTCTCCACAAGAGGAACAAGGTGCAACATATTTGGAACAATTTTGAGACTGAACACGGAAAAGGGGAACATGATGGAGAAGGTGCATGCATCAAGACTACATTACGTAGGCAAGAGATAAAATTCACAACTATTTCTATCATCTGAGATGCAAATACCATTGTTGTATGGTGTTATTCAGTGATGGGTCAAGGAACTAGAAGGAAAGAATACCAATCATCTCAAAAAGCACATGTACATAGATATTTTTGGGACGTGCTCAATGTAGATTGATCACACCTATATGAGTGCAATACCGTCTAAGGAACTTGTGCATTCCATTTAGTTAGAACATTAGATAATGCTATAGTTGAAATGTGGACAAGGAAACTCTCTTGTTTTTGTTATCCATGTAGCAGTGGTGAATTAGACAACTATGAATCCACGGATTGGGTTGATAGATGGGATCGTGTATCACTCCCCATTGGTCAACAAATAATTGTAGGATTATCCCAGTTGGAGGAGGGCCAGTCGATTATTTCACATGAATGATGACAACATTTCAAATCTCAAACAACTAGGTTCAACTATTATGTTGATAACTTTGAAATGTTTTATGACTAGTTGTGTTTAGTTAGCTGACCCCTAGGTATGCACTTTATTTTATGTAGGGCACATATACATAGTGGTTTCCCTGAGAGGAAATAAATGGCACATTAACTATTGGTTGGCATGTTGCTTGGATGGGAAGAAGACCCTCATTGTCTCATTAAGCGACTCCGAGGGGAATGCTTTTCCAATTGGGTTGATGGTTATCAAAGGAGAATATTTGACATAGGATTCCCACGCACGAAATAAAAAAGGTTTGTATTTGAAAGATATAGACCAGGTCAAATCATGTACCATTATAAAAACTTAGTTATTGGCACAAATATCCAACAGCAAACAATGCCAAGCGAGAACTCATCAAAGTCACGATACTTGTTTCCTTACTCCAAGCACAAGAGGCTAAAGAATACCGTTGCTATTAGAGGTGATCCTGATGGTCTATCCAAATGACTGTAGGTAGGTAGTCAAGTATGTGGTAGTAAAATGTTTTGGTTTCATCGTCTCATTGATTATTTACAGCTCGATAGATTGAGCGCTTGATAGATTGATATATTCAATGGACTTCTACAACTTGATAAATTAAACTTGAGATTCATCATGGATTTTTTGTATTAGATTGATAATCACATTACTCATGCCGTATATCCCAATACCATTATCTACTTCTCTATATGGAATATGTCTATTGTATTTGCATTGAATCTCGAAGTTGATCCTATAAGGACATATTCTTGAATCCTATAATTATCTCCTTGAATATGATAATTTGTTTCTCCATGGAAGCCATGTAGTTAAAGAGTGGTAATCCTATTCTAATAGACATTTCCAATCCTATCTTGCAAACCCTATATCCAATCCTAGTAGCTCTAGTTTGCACCGTAAACCATAGTTTGCATTCTAAACCATAGAAACCATAGTTTGCTCAGTAAGGGAATACCAAATTTTTGTACATAGGGGTCAATTTCGTATATTCCTCGACCATGAATGTGTGTCTCATGTTTCAACATAGAACCTTCCTAAACATTCCTATATGACCCACTAGAACCTCATTTTGATGCATGGTTTCCATTCTATGCCCTGGGTAGGGATTCAACAGGTGTCTCTAAAATCTTGTAGGAGGTGGGATTCAATGTGCCATAGAATGATGGTCGTGGCTTGGATCGATGAACCACAAAATCTGTTGTATTTAGGACATCAAGACAGTGCTAGGGGTGGCCATCTACTCTAGTTCCATGGATAGGGGATCATTTTTAGGTCAATTTTGGAAACTAGGGTTTTTCTAAAAAAGGGAATGTCAAATTTTTGCACATAGGGGTAAACTTTGCATATTCCTCGACCATGAATTTGTGGCTAGTGTTCCCACATGGAACCAGCCTAAACACACTTGCATGACCCACCAAAACCCCATTTTGATATATGGTTTCCATTCTATGCCGCAGGTAGGGATTCAATAGGTGTCCGTGAAAGCCAATAGGAAGTGGGCTTCAACATGCCATAGAATGATGGTAGTATCTCAGATCGATGAACTAATAAATCTGTTGGATTTAGAACATTGGGATAGTGCTATGGGTGGCCCTCTACTCTCGGTCCATGGAAAAGGGATCATGTTTTAGGTCAATTTTGGAAACTAGGGTTTTGCTCAGTAAGGGAATGTTAAATTTTTACACACAGGGGTTATATTTGTATATTCCTTGACTGTGAACATGTGTCTAGAATTCCCACATTGAAAATTCCTAAAAGTGCTTGCATAACCCACCAAAACCTTCTTTTGATGCATGGTTTCCATTCTATG
This sequence comes from Pseudotsuga menziesii, assembly GCA_001517045.1. Lineage (NCBI taxonomy): Eukaryota > Viridiplantae > Streptophyta > Pinopsida > Pinales > Pinaceae > Pseudotsuga > Pseudotsuga menziesii. The sequence continues at coordinate 359,875 of LPNX011061417.1, read as the reverse complement.
CCCCAGGTAGGGATTCAACAGGTGTCCCTGAAAGCCCGTAGGAGGTGGGGTTCAACATGCCATAGAATGATGGTCATGGATCGAATCAAAAAAATGTCGACTTCATTGGATTTAGCACATAGGGATAATGCTAGGATTGGCCCTCTACTCTGGCTCCATGGACAAGGGATCCTATTTTAGGTCAATTTTTGAAACTAGGGTTTTTCTCAGTAAGGGAATGCACATTTTTTGCATATAGGGGTCGAATTTGCATATTCCCCAACCATGAATGTGTGTCTAGTGTTCCCACATGGAACCTACATAAACACGCTTGCATGACCCACCAAAACCTCGTTTTGATGCACGGTTTCCATTCTATGCGCCAGGTAGGGATTCAACAGGTGTCCTTGAAAGCTTGTAGGAGGTGGGATTCAACGTTCCATAGAATGATGGACATGGCTCAAATCTATGAACCGTCGACTACGTTGGATTTAGGACATCAAGATAGTGCTACGGGTGGCTCTCTAATATGGATCCTTGGAAAAGGGATCATTTGTTAGGTCAATTTCAGAAACTAAGGTTTTTACTGAGTAAGGGAATGTGAAACTTTTATACATAGGGTTCAACTTTGAAAATTCCTCAATCGTGAGAATGTGGCTAGATATCCCACATGGAAAATACCTAAAAATTCTTTCATGAACCATTGGAATCCCATTTTGATGCATGGTTTCCATTCTATGGACCTAGTAGGGATTCAACAAGTGTCCCTAAAATCCTGTAGGAGGTGGGATTCAATGTGCCATAGAATGATGACCGTTGCTCGGATGATGAACCATGAACTCTGTTGGATTCAAGACATTGGCATAGTGCTAGGGGTGTCCCTCTAATCTGGGTCCATGGACAAGGGATCACTTTTTAGGTAAATTTTGGAAACTAGGGTTTTGCTCAGTAAGTGAATGTGGAATTTTTGCACATAGGGGTCAACTTTGAAAATTCCTCAACTGTGAAAATGTGGCTAGTGTTCCCACATGGAACATTCTTAAACATTCTTGCATTACCTAGTGAGATCATGTTTTGATGCACGGTTTCTATTCTATGCCCCGGGTAGGGATTCAACAAGTGTCCTTGAAAGCCTATAGGAGATGGGATTCAACGTTCCATACAATGATGGCCATTTCTTGGATCGATGAACCATGGACTTCGTTGGATTCAAGACATTGGGATAGTGCTAGGGTTGTTTCATAGCTCTGGGTCCATGGACAAGGGATCTTGTTTTAGGTCAATTTTGGAAACTAGGGTCTTGCCGAGTAAGGGAATGTGAAATTTTTTCACATAGAGGTCAGCTTGAGGGTGAGTGTAGATCTTCTCCTCTTGAAACAATACTTGTTGAAAACTATTATTCCATGTGTAGATGTTGAGAATTCTGTTACATGTTGATAAGTGTTGAACTTGACTTATTTCCCATCATTTTCAAGCAAGAAATATTCTTTGTTTGTGTTTTAATCAAGGAGAAATGAGTTGTCAATATCTATGTGGAGGTGAATTGATCTTAGGATCTCATATCATTCGTGAGATTGGAAATTCGAAAGAAGTTTGTTTCCATATTAATTTATCCTGGTCATCAAAGAGATGTGAGCATTTGTATGATGAAATGCAGGAGGATACAATGCCATTACGTTAGTAACCATGTAATGGAACATGTTTAGAATAAGTGGCCAACCTATTACACCAAGTGGCCAACCTATTACACCATTATCACAAAATATATATCTTCACACTACGAATGTTTCGAATAAAACTCCATAAAAATAAATTTATAAAACAAGATTCATAATTGTACTTCTCCAATCAATTTAAACTATAATAAAATCACACATAATTTTCATCTCTTCCAAAGTTGTTCCTTGAGGCCATTCATCAAATGCCATGTACATTAACAAAATGATAAAATAGTGTGTAGGATATACAAAATGTGCAGGATATAATCATAACCATTATTTTGAATCAACCTTATACTCAAATACTTTCAGGTTTCATGTGTATCCCATATATTCGTTAGATGAAAGACATCATGCCAAACACCAATTTCATTTATGTAGACCACACAGGTGCATCACTTAGGTGTGTCAACTTCATGCATCCTTTAGAAGTTTGTTAGGTTGTTATGTGGGTAAGGTGATTTTGTGTTATACTTAGTTGGATCAATTTCTTAGCTGTGCTGGGTGCTTATGTGTGTTAGGTATGTTCCATATTTGTGAATACAATTTAACATTGTATATGCAATTGGATTGTGGTAAAAAACAATTGAAATGTACATTTTTGTCATTACGTAATATTGTAATTGTGTGTTGCTCTCAAATTTATAACTGATATCTCCATGCAATCATAAAATCTATAAAAATTTGGGAACATTACACATAGAAACATTATTGGCCACATGTGTATAATCACACTTAAAATATTGAACCATGAATATCTCAGGAGCCTTGATATGAAATATTTTTTATATCATGAAAGTTATAATACAAAAATAGAAGTCCCTTATATGGTCTGTCAATATACATGTATCAAAAACATATTTGATGTGCATGCAAACAAAATAACATCTTTCCTAGACCGTGCCCCTATAATCTAACTTCCTCTTGTACAGAAAAATACATATTTGTCTTGGACTAAAAAATCAAAATTCTAAGCTTCTCTTGTTTTTTCCCGACACTGATGCTTGTTTCCTTTGTCCACGACCATTGTGCATCTCTGGTGACTACAAATAAATAGCAATATTTCTTGATCATGTAAATGAAATAGTACTGTCCATCGATAACAAAGCTTGAAAATTTAAAATACGACTGAATTGTACATAAAAAAACACTCAATGCGTCCATTCAGGGTATAGATGCATATGGTGTCTTCCTCCTTGCAGAGAGTTTCTCTACAATGCTTCTCTACGAATAAAAAAAAATATGTCAATTATATCAACAATTATCAACATGTACATGAATGAGAAAGTACTAATAAATTATGTAAAAAATGAACATCTCACCGAAAAAATTTGTTCTTGGGAATGAGACTGGGTTTCTTCAGCATTAAGAGGAGCCGTAGGTTGAACATAAACTTCGGTCGCATGCACTAATGGACCAGGGTGTGGCTACATTCACCAAATGATAAAATAGTTAGACATCGTGCATGTCCATAGACAATAAAAATGAACTATACAATTACAAGTATTCAAGTAGATGTACCTTTGTGTGAATTATCCCTATTGTAGATGCAACATTGACTACAGCATAAACAACCCCACTAAGGTATTGCACGGATGACTCTACATCTTGATGCTATAAACATACGAAAATAACATTAAGAAAAACTAGTTGTGAAGTGAATTCAAATCTAACCATCAACTTCCATTGGAAGTGTGTATATCACCATGGGATAAGTAAGTTGATCATCATGGAAACCAACTCTTATTAAGGAAGAGGGTCATCTGGTGTAAGAAACCTGCTTATCTACGTTTGGACTATGGGGAGATCCAAACGAAAGAGGCGGTGCAGGGATTTGCGATGATGTATGCAATCATAAAATGTTACCATAGTTAGACATGGACTTGAATGGATGGAATAATATGTACTGAAAAAGTAACATGTTGTAATATACTTACCCCTTCCTGGGACATATCTCCCCCATGGGAGGGACGCTTCCAGCAATTTCTTGCCCCTCTTTAGATCTAGATAGTATCTTCAAGTTTAAAATTTATAAATATTAGCAATCTATAAAGGAGTCACAAAGGAGTGTACAGTAAGAAATTTAAATAATTCGAAGAAGATTCGGTGATTAACCATGTACTTACATTCTTCAATTAATCATAAATTCCAGCTGGGAGTATTTCATTAAGATCAATGTCTCCAGTATCTGGTTCTAAATGGGGTTCCTGGAACTTCAAAAATTATAAATATTAGAAAATTTAAAAAATTAATCAAGACTAACACATGCATTAACAAAATGATATGTATTAACAAAATGAAACAAGTTTAAATATTACCTCAATGTTGGTTGTTTGGGCCTTGGATACAACCACAAAAGGTGCACTACCACCCCCTTGAGACGCATCAATCTCCTGCAAGAGTAAAAATTGCATATATTATGAATCTTTTAATATGTGTACAATATGGAAAAATTAAAAATTGAACAACAATAGAGTTTTAGCAATGTCCTTACCTGACCACCAGTCATCGTAGAGGTACCATGTCTTTGTCCAAGACCATAATAGGATTGACCACACATTGTGCACACGTGTGGCTCGATATGAGGAACATGGGATGTTGGTCTATCCCCACCAATAGATGGTCCTCTACCACCAAAAGCTGGTGGTTGTACCCCACTAGAGGAACATGGTGCTTCTTGGTCAATAGTTGTCGTGTGTCAAGAAACCATCTTAGCTAGAGTCAGAAACACCTCTTGTTTATGGGCAACCATATCATGTGCAAGAGGGATGTCTTCCATCGGTAGCTGGGCACCAGGTGCGGGTATCTGTTGATTGGAATCTCTATGCCTAGCATTGGGTTAGTTTTGGGGCATCCCCCTACCAATTCCATGGAATCCCAACATTTCAAAATAGTTGACATAATTCTCCATCACAAAATATGCATACAGCTTCCGAAGGAAGTACAATGGTACTTCCCTATGTTCAGGTACATAGGGTACTCCCAAAATACCGAACACCTTGAGCAACCGCTTCACACAAATAGATCACAAATCAACACACCAATGTTTGTCACATGGTTAAAACCCTCAAGAGGGAAACAGTTCACATCCCCCACCAAATAGCTACTTGGAGCAATTTATTATGCAAAAGAAAGAAAGTTACATGAGCTTCTCATAATCGATCAACTAGCCAAGGACCCTCCATGCTCTTTAAATAGAGATCATAGACCAGTCGGGTGTTAAGCCACAGATCAATGGTAGGTATGATCTAAGAGAATTTGAACCGTTGCATCACTCTATGTCTAGAACATATCGTGACCGTTGAATTAGAATATGTACAAATCCATACTAATGCATACTAAAGAAACACACTTTTACCTAACGGATATATTACACAAGTTGATCTTAACTAACTTCTAAGTTTCTAAATATCCTAACATCCCCCCTTAAGAACAACTTGGGATAGGATTGAATGATTTACAAAAGTGACACTATTAGGAGAAGGAAGGAGGCATTAGAGCCTATCCCCCCTTAAGGACACATTCATGAACTCCTAACATAGACCAAAGTTTAGAAAACTTCACTTTTGTAGGAGACTTGGTGAAGATGTCTGGAACTTGATCATCTGTAGGGCAATAGAGAACTTCAATAACACTATCATGAACAATATTTTTGATGAAGTGCATGTGTAGCTCAATGTGTTTGCTGTGCTAATGTAGAACTGGATCTTTGGAAAGCTTGATGGCACATTGATTGTTGCACCAAAGTGGAGTAGGTTGCTGCTGCTCAAATCCAAACTCTGAAAGGATCTGTCAAAGCCATAAAGCTTCCTAACTGGCATTAACTACAGCTCGATATTCTGCTTCTGCTAAAGAAAGAAAAAGAGCTTGTTGTTTCTTACAAGCCCAAGTGACAGGTCCAGATCTCAGACTAAAAACATAACCTGCAGTAGACTTTTGATCATCAGGATTGCTGGCCCAATCTGAATCAATGAAACCAACCAACAAATGTTTCCCCCCTGTATTGTAATGAATCCCAAATTGAATTGTACCTCAAATATATCGAAGTATTCTTTTTGCTTCTTTCCAGTGACTTTCATGAGGAGTTTGCATATAACGGGAAACACAACCAACGGCAAAGGAAAGGTCAGGATGGGAATGAGTCAAGTATAAAAGACTGCCAACAAGCTGACGATACAAGGTGGCATCTACTTCAGGGAAAGTAGAAGTGGCAGAAAGTTTGACTCCAGACTGGAAGGGAGAAGGGGCTGGTTTACAATCTTCCATGTGGAAGCAACGAGGAAGGTCACAAGAATATTTAGACTGGGAAATAAATATTCCTTCTTTGGTTTGCAAGACTTGGAGACCCATTTACATCTGACAAATTTTCTTCCTTTTGGAAGAGGAACAAGATCCCAAGTATTGTTCACCATTAAGGAACGATATTCTTCATCCATAGCTACATCCCAATCTATATTTCCTGAAGCTTCTGCAAAATTTTTTGGATCATGATTCTCGAAAACTTGAGCCAAAAGAGAAGAGGATCACTGAAACTAAGAACGTGTTCGACGTTGATCTCTAGGATCACTGGCAAGATCACCAGCTGCTTCACATGTTGAACAGACCCATCGAGGAAGTATTGGTGCTGGTGCAATGTGAGGAACATGAGCAGGTGAAGGTGGATTTTCATCCTCACTGTCATCATCAGAAACTGGAGTTGGAAACCTGTCAAGGAAGTTGGAAGAACAAGAAGAAGGCACAATCGCCGAATCAGGCTCGCAGGCCAAAGATGGCACACTCACCAAGTTAGGCTCATAGGCCAAGAGATTTTCATCAAATTTAACATCTCTTCTAATGATTATATCATGTGAATGGGGTTGAAGAATTCTATAACCTTTTACATCTTCAGAATATCCAACAAATATGCACTTTTCACTTTTAGGCTGCAATGCTTTCCGTTTTTCATCCGGGATGTGAGCCCATGCTTCACAACCAAACACACGAAAGTGACTTACATTTGGTTTAATTTTACTCCATGCTTCTTCCAGTGTTATACCTTGTAAAACTTTAGTGGGTGTGCGATTATCTATGTAATTTGCACAATTTATGGCCTCAGCCCAATATTGAAGACTTAGTCCCTTAGATTGGATCATACAATTAGCCATTTCTTTTAAAGTGCGGTTCTTCCATTCACCTACACCATTTTGTTGTGGTGTATATGGAACAGTGTGATGTTGTTGGATTCCTTGTTCAGTACAGAAAGTAATGAACTTGTTGTTAACATATTCTCCTCCATTGTCAGATCTTAACTTAATAATTTGATGAACAGATTGTTTTTCAACAAGGGCCTTGTAGGCCAAGAACATGTTAAATACTTCGCTCTTAAGTTTTAGGAAGTAAACCCAAGTGCGTCTGGAGTAGTCATCAATGAAAGTTAAGAAATATTTGAAACTAGAAAAGGATGTAGATGGAAGAGGACCACATAAGTCACTATGCACAAGCTCCAAAGGAATCGAGGCATGCCAAGAGGCACATTTGTCAAAACTGTCCCGATGATGTTTTTCGAGTACACAACTGGAACAAACACCATCCTTGCAAGATACCATTGGAAGACCAGTCACCATATTGTCTTTACATAGTTGTTGCAATGAGAGATAATTTAAGTGACCAAATCGTTCATGCGAAAGTTTGCTCAAGTTATCACTATGAGCAACAAAAACTGAAGGAAAATGTGATGACCCAAAGTTTTTAAATTTGTACAACCTGGTAATATCATCAACAATTCCAGTAGCAAGGACATTTTGAGGATTTTTAAAATCCTTGATTACAACTTAGTGAGGTGTAAATGTTATAGTTTTACCTTCACCTGAATGAGTAATTTGATAGACTGATAACAAATTGCAGGAAATTTTTGGAACACATAGTACATCACTGAAATGACCATTTTCTACTGGAACTGTTCCAGAACCTACAACACTTAGAGATATATCATCACCAACAAATATTTGTTTGGTGTTACATTCATGCATAGTAGAAAATATGGCTTGATCCTTAGCCATATGATAAGATGCTCCAGAATCAATAAGCCATTTATTTGAAGTATAAGAGTAACCAGAAGCACAAAGGGCATGTCCATGAGAGTTAGATTATGAAGACAAATCTATGCTGATGTGGTGCTTCTTCATTGCTGCTTCCAAGGCTGTCATCTTCTTGAAACACTTAGATTCATCATGATTATCTTTCCCACAAAACTTGCAATGGCGCTCAGTCTTCTTTCCTTTTTGCTTGGATCCTTTGTCATTTTTTAAAGGAGTTGACTAGGAGGGTTTGGGACCCTTGTTGTTTGGATTAATATTGTGAAAATTATGTTTCTTGGGAGGCTTGGACTTTTCTTTCTATTGGGACAATAAGACTTTCCCAGATGTATCTTCATTATTAATTATTCCAAGATGAATGAGTTTATCTTGCTCTCTAATTAAGGAATCACAAAAAAGGATTCAATACTAGGCTCTTGATAGCTAGCTGCAGTCAAGCATTCTTTCATAGAGTAGAATGTAGATACAAAAATAGAATATGTAGGTCCAAGTTTGGAAAGAATATGATAAATACATTGTTTGTCTTCTTTCTTAATCTTGCATTCTGCACATAAGAGTCTAAGAGTCTTATACTTAGATAAATAGTCTTGAATGCATGAAAAATCATTTGGACTCAAAGAAAGAAACCCATTCTCAAGTTGATGACCCTGAATTTCATTGTGTTTACCAAACACAGATTCCAACTTTTCCCAAGATTTATCAGGTTCATCAATTCCAGATATGTGGAATCACAAATCAGTAGAGATTGACATCCCAATCAATCCACAAGCTTCATCACATCTATTTTCCCATTTAATTTTCTTATCATCATCAGTGGGTTCTATTTTTTTCCTTGAGGTTATCCTGAAAAGTCCCTTACTTCGTAGAACATCCTCCATACGAGATTTCCATGAGAAATAGTTAGAAATTGTAAGGATAATATCACAAGGGGTGGCCATACTGTAAAATAATGGCTGAAAAAATCGAAACTAACTATCTGGTTGCAAAGAGCTCGAAATAATATGCGGTTTAAAAAAAACAGCATTGAAAACTGATTCCGAATGATGATATTATGCTTGATCAAAGAAAATGTTGAAGATGTCCCCAATAATGACGTGGCAGATATTAACTTGACCAACTAAAAAAAAGAACCCCCCTCTTCCCAAGATCAACCTTTGACAATCACTTTACAACAAAGTTGCTTTGAAGTGAATCACTTTTGTAGAATAAGTGAGGTTCACTTTTACAATAATGTTACTTTTAAATAGTGTGGCAATAAATTAAAAGACTTAAGTGGCTAAATGTTTATTTTATTGTATTTATGTGAGATGTACTTTTACAATAAAGTAACTTGAAAATAAAATTTGCATGCACTAAAAAGTAGCTTGATAAGACTTGAACTCAAGACCTATTAAGGAATAAAGAAACTTTCGACCAAGTGAGCTAAGTTTAAAAGGTACGTAAAAGAATGGAAAGAGGAAGGGTTTTTTTATCTTCTCTCTCGTTCTCCGTGCTTGCCATTTTTTTCCTGCAAATCACAACAACAAAAAACAGAAAACAAAAACAAAAAAAACTTTTTCCACACAATGGGGTTAGATCTTGGTTAGCTTACCCAGAAAGTGTACGTTTTCAAGTTTTCTCGTTGTTTCTGATTTGTCGTAATCACACAAGGTGCACGGAAAAGAGCATACGTAGCTGAAAAGACAAGAAAAAACTTTTCCTTGCTATTTCTGATTCGTCGCGATCACGCAAGGTGCACGGCAAAGAAAATACGCAGTCAAGGAAGGAAACAGTCCGATACTAAAACAAAAAATATCTAATAATAAAACTAATAAGATATGAGTGATTTAAAAAAAACAAATCCGTCATTGTAACATTATACCTTCAAATTTGCCGAAATGGGTGTTTCTAGAGAAAACGAAAATCGTTTTCGATGAAACGAAAACTATTTACTAATGAAAATGATGCTCTGGATGCAATGGAATAGATTCCATAATCCAAAAATGCATAGAAAATCCAGAACCATAAACCCTTTCAAAGTTTCGACAACACTGGTTCTAGATCTAGATCAAAACCGAAAGCGGCTCTTCATAAAAGCTCAGATACCATGTTTAGGTACACAGGATACTCCCAAAATACCAAACACCTTGAGCAACTACTTCACACAAATAGATCATAGATCAACACACCGATGTTTGTCACGTGGTTAAAACCCTCAAGAGGGAAACAGTCCATGGCCCCATCCAAATAGCTACTTGGAGCAATTTATTATGCAAAAGAAAGAAAGTTACATGAGCTTCTCATAATCAATCAGCTAGCCAAGGACCCTCTATGCTCTTTAAATAGAGATCATAGACCAATCGAGTGTTAATCCATGGATCAATGGTAAGTATCATCTAAGAAAAGTTGATCCGTCGGATCAATCTATGTCTAGAACATATCGTGACCATCGGATTAGAATATTTACAAATGCATACTAATGCATACTAAAGAAACACACTTTAACCTAACGGATATATTACACAAGTTGATCTTAACTAGCTCCTAAGTGTCTAAATATCCTAACACCCTATTGTTGTGCGAAGGAATGTCAAAAACCATGTACCATTGATCCATCCAATGGCATCTAATGGGTGGAAAGGTGCACCACTCAATCGAAATATGTGGCCTGGTGCTCTCCGGAATGTCATCCATCCCAGGAACTCTAAACAATGTATAATTGTGCTCTTTGGTTATTTGTATTTTTTATTATCTCATTGTAGCTCAAACCATCAGCATATTCTTTTCTTTTTCTTTCCCTATAGGATGTGATACTATACAAAGCATCATTCGATCTGGCGATTCTATCAAGAATAGACAACAATGAATCCGACAAGGACCAACAGAGCTCATCTCCACCCCTCCAAGCATAACCAATCTCTCTAAGATGCCAAATAACCTTCAATATCTTGGCATTATGGTCCATAGCAGTCACTGCAATCATAAATACAAATAAAATATCATTAGAAAAATAAGCACATGATATAATGACATCTCTAAGCAAATAAAAGTGTAAAACTAATGTACGACAAATAAAAACATAAGCTAAATCTATTATTAAATTTTAAAATTGATCTTGAATTTTACAGTAAAGATTAAACAGTTAACATATTTTCATTTTAAATTTATGTCCTAAATTCAAGTATTAATTCCAATTTCCATATGCATGTGTACATAAAAGGTCCTACATGCGTATGTTGATTGGGAAGCTCCTCTAAATTATTTTAAGGTTTGGATTATGAAGTTTCATCGAAATTGTGAGGCGTTGACTAATGCTCTTGCAGGACTAGCTCCCAGATTGTGGGTAGAGGCAACGGCTAGAGCCTAGAATAGGCGACATAATGTGTTATTGATGAATAAAATCCCAGTATAGGCAACGATTTTGTTAGATATGTAATTATTTGTTGTAGCGTGATGTTTTGTGGACTCCAAATTCTATTTAGCAGATCTTTGTTTATATGTAATTTGGGCCATGTATGGATTCCACTTGATGTTATTTTAGTTCTATGCACTCTTTCTATATACCCATGAAACACTAAATGCATAATTGTGTATAGTGGCTTTTACGGTTGCAATGTTTCCACTGGATTCTATCATGTATGATAGTATGTGATTGGCATGTAATTGAACACATCAACCTCCCAATGTATCTTGATGTTCGTAGAGCCTATTGTTGAACTTCGTTGTCTTGATATTAACCAAAAAGTATCATTCAATCAAGAGGAAATATTTGTTAAGCATGGGAAGCTTCTATACCTTATTTTAACACTTAGATTATAAAGTTTCATCAAAACTATAAGGTGTTTATTGATGTTGTTGGATGACCAACTTCGATATTTTGGATAGAGGCAAGGGATTTACCATGTTTGTTTATGTATTTTAGGGAAGATATGAATTCTACTTGATTTTTTTAAGTTGTATGCTAGCTTGAAATATAGTTGACAAACTTTGCATATTTGTTACTTTTGGTTTGGATTCACAATGATGCTTGCAAATATACATATGCAAATAGTGAAGTTCATTTGTTTTTTATGAGTTAATTGGGGTTTTGGATTACATTGGGCATGTAAATTACTTATGCAAACTTGCAACGTGCTTGACAAACTTTGCATATTTGTGAATTTTGGTATGGATTCACAAGGATGCTTGTGAATATGCATATGAAAATATTGAAATTGATTTGTTTTTATGAGTTAATTGGGGTTTTGGTTTCCATTGGGCATGTGAATTTTGGGTATGAATTTTGGTAAATAGTCAAGATTATTTGGTTTTTATGATAAAATTGGGGTTTTGGTTTCCATTGACCATGTAAATTCCATTGGTTTTTTGGTTTCCATTGGCCACGTAAATTCCATTGGAGTTTTGGTTTCCATTGGTTTCCATTGGTTTCCATCGACCACTTAAATTAAATTTTGGTTTAATTTCAAATTAGGGCAAAGAAAATAATGAATATAGGGAAAAAAGCATGAGAGGATTTGAGGAAAATACCTCACAAACAAGAGGTTGATCCTATGGTGGAGTTTCTTCCCTTTTTCTCACCCAAAATGCATTCTCCCTCACTCATTCTAGTCCATCAAAGCTCCAATTAGTGCGGTGTTGTGGCGAAAATGATGGGCTCAGACAGTTTTAACCATAAAACAAGTTTTAGTAAACATGAGTGTGTTTTTGCAAAGTAAAATGGGATCACGATTTGTAATAATAAAATGGGGGTGCATTTTTTTGTACTATCCTAATTGGCATGCATGTTGGTAGCCTTGGGACTAGGCTTTTAGGGTCGGGATTGCTTAGTATGATTTCTATTTTATTGATCAAGAGTGATTGACTTCACTCTACCATTGCATCTAAAAGGTCCCTCAACATTATGCACTCACCCACATATATATATATATATATATAGAGAGAGAGAGAGAGAGAGAGAGGGAGAGAGAGAGAGAGAGAGAGAGAGAGAGATTAGGGGTATGGGGATGATGTGGTTTGGGGCAGAGAAAGATATAGAGATCAAGGGGGTTAGGGGTTTATGTTTTTGGATTTTATACTACTATATTTTTCATTGGTAAATATCACCATAAATAAATACCATTAAAGAAAACCAATAATTCAAACAAGAGACAATCTATGACATTCACAAGTAACTATAAATAGACAAAGAAGTTTTGGAGTAACTTATATAATTCCTCTCATTTGGACAAGAAATCCTTGTTTTGTTGTTTCTCCAATATTCTTACATAGATCTCCAATTACTATCTAAAAATGAACAAGAAATAGCAAAGAGAATTTACAGTTGTAAAGATTATAATTAAAAACGAACTTGTAGAATTACACATCTCAACTTAAGAATTCTTAAGCAAGAATTGAACAATTTATATGGATCGAAAAAAGAATTATTTTATATAAAAATGAACCATAAGATACAATACAATAATATTACCTGAATCTCCTTACAACACCTTTCTAAAACCAAGATCAGACTTCTTTCACCCAGGTGTCACATCCCCATGCCTCTGACCGGCGAAGAGGACACAACCCATGACTTAAACAAAGCGGGCTAAGAGCCCCATGAAAATGTGAATTGCTAAAATTGCTGAAACGAAATGCTGAGAGAAAACGTATTGCAGTAATCATGCACAAATGCAATTGTTTAACATACACAACTATAGTTATTTATCATGCATAGATGCAATTGTCTATCAAGCATAGCGGAAACATCATACATTCTCACAAGCATTCGTTCAACATGTTCATTGCATTCATTAATAGTAATATAGGTTGCAGAAGTAAAAATAGGCAAGATTACTTATCTTATAGAAACTCCTTCCGCAACCAGCTACGTCGTTGTAACATTCCACCCAACCATAGGCCAGCGTGCTCCTTAATCTCTCAGCAGCGCTGCCACCCCTGAGCTAGGCATGATTTTCCAAGGAATAAGGAAACAACAGGCTTACACATAGCCAAGGATATACAAAACACACAGCCAAGCCAACACAGTTGGGTTTATCAGGCCATTAAGGAGTTGGGAAAATCTTAATGCTAAGCTGGTGAGCTCATTACAGAGCCAAGAACACCTACACTAGAACTAGCCTAACCTCTAAGACACCCACCCACACCCAACATAAGGAATCAGTCCCTTCTCTACTACACAGTCCCTCAGGCCCTGCATTCCTTTCCAGTGCTATTCAGGGGCGATGGAGAAGAAGGCCAGCCCTCTGGGTCTGTTCGTGTGGTTTCCAGCCACCAGTTTTATCAAGCAAAACTAAGCCCCCATCCCTGCTCCCAACGCAGCTCGAAGACCAACCATTGCACTCAGGCAATTAATCAGACAGTCCACGGATGGAAAGGAAACCAAGTTCCTGGCATGGGGAAGACCATAGAAACACTACAATTCATGGATGAAAATGCATAGCTTCCAGCTCGCTTTGTGAGCCAAAAACCAGGAAAAATCCCGGTGCGTGAGAATAGCAGACACGGTCCCTTCGTGAGGACGAACAGCTCACAGCTCACGCGTGGATGAACAGGCAATAGAGAGGACACGAATTGGACATGCGTGAGTGTTCAGCACAGCGGTGGAGAGAAGAATGTGTCCCTGGGAGTGAAAACCAGGTAATCCTGTGCATGAGACCAGCGAACCGAAGATGGTTCCTGCGTGGAGATGAACAGCAAAATTGTGAGGTCCAAATTGGAGAGTGCGTGAAGGTTTTTCCTGCCATAGTGAAGTCAATAGTGGGTGGAGTGTGCAGGTGGGTGAGGACTGACAGTCCTGCCACCCCACTCCCAAAGATCATAACTGCCTCAACCACCAGCAGCCATTTTTAATGAAAGTGGTTGGAAATAAATAAGGGAAGATGACACATGGGTTTTTCTCTCATTGGCCAAGGTTTAACAATTTCCCCATCCTTATCCTTGTGAAAATCATGCCCCCTTTCGATTTAGTTGTTGCGATCGTAGCTGGTCAGGTTCATTTAATTAATTATAGATGCATATTTACATGATGACAAACATAATGTATGTCGCATGCCCCGATATACCATCGGTGACAAATTTAAATCCAAAACATAGCATAACCGATCAATGGTGGGGCCTTGGCCTTTAGCTCCACACCATGATCATTTACAATATATACATCACGTACATTTAATGCAACGGGGTCAAAACCGGGGTGTTACACCAGGTCTCCAAATACTAAACTTGTAATCTGAATCCTCAATTAGAAAGTATGTCCAAGAGAATCACTTCAATCCTCTGACATAATGGGGACCTATAAGAATGTTGGAATTTCAAATATCTAGATAAGGGATAAGGAATTTTTTAGATAGGATATGAGGGATTTTGTGGAATCTAGTTTTATTTGAACAATAAGAGAGTATTTTCTCTAACATGCTCAATTTTCCAAATCTAACCAAAATAAATACGTCTAGCTTTTCCTTTTACCCATTTCTCTTTTATACTAATGAGGGGGGAATTGTAGGAGTTAGAGGAAGTAATTTATTGGATTCATGAATCAGTATTAAATAACTTTTTACAACCCTCAAACAGGCACATACACAAGCTAGATCTAAGCAGGGCACATATATATTGATTGACCTACTTTAGGGCACATATGGCTTGGAAGATACAGTTTTAAGAAGTTTTCCAAGATAAAATATTCTTCAAACATCACAAAGGATCAAATAAGTCTACAAAAGAGGGAAAGAGATAATATTTAACCATCACAAGAATCTATTGGACTAGCATGAAAATTCTATAATGGATCCCCTCTAACGTATGAGGTAAAAGTGGTAGACGATGCCCAAAATATATTACAATTATTCAAAATAAAGTGCAGAAGTAACATGGATAATAGTTCCCTAAATTATCTATAAGTGGCATCACCAACAAATCAAGTAAGAACTCTATTTAATCGAGGTGGACATACCCATGCTTAGGAGAGAAAAGAAGCATGTCTACTAAATCAAGTACCTTGTGGATTCATGAGGTATATAAGCAGTTATCATGGACATGTAAATGAGTACATAGTGGATCCATTTAAAATGAGATCATATCTATGAAAGAGATATATTATGGACAATTTACGATTCATAAGTTTACTCATCCATGTCACCCTTTTCCTATATCTTGTGGCTTTTGTGAAAAAATTATTCTCGGCCATATCTTGGAATCACTTAAATATGTCATTTTTTAATGTTCCCTGGCCATAGAAGCACACCTTGCTAGTAGACTTCCACCAAATATACCAATTATATGTGTTATATCCTTCAAGTTGCATTAAGGAACATTTATTCTTTCATCCTCAAATTGGATTTTATGTATGAAGAAACATTATTTAGCCTTATTAATCTAGTCTACACCATGTTTTGTCTCACCCTTTAACTTTTGTAACTCTAGTTTGAACCACATTAAGTATATGTTCATCGTTTGCATTGAAATTTGTTGCAACTAGTTGACATTAAGGAGTCATAGGTGATTTGAATCCATGATCTTTTGTGGAATTTCTAGTCTAGAAGAAATGAAATGATAGTTAGTTGTGCTTGCCTAATGGGATGTGACTGGGTTGGATTGGGGGGTGGGTGTTGGCTAAGGATTTCCTTCTCTTGATGAAATTCTCTAGTCTTTAATCCCCACGTTTACTACATTCATAATTTTGGTGTCAATTTGCAATGTTATCTCTATTTTCATCTTATCCACCTTCATTTGCATCTCTATCATTAAATCTATGGTGATGTCTTGTCTAAGTTTTTGTGTTCACTCATTTTAGCTTAATATTTTTTGTTTCCATCTCTCTATAAAGTATTTTGTAGTTTACTGAATTTCCTCTTTAGATTGTTGATTTTCTTGAAATCTCATTCTGATTTATCCATCGTGGAATTCATGTCCATTTTTTTGTTGTAATTGGAGAAGTGTTCTTCAAACCAATTTTGATTGAATTTCAGCTATTTTATAGAAATTTAATTGAATTTAAAGCAAAACAAAATACCCAGTATGGCATTTTTTTATGAAGTCTAATAAATATATTTACTAAGTTGATAAAAAAATATTCGATTTTATAAAGAAATATTTATTAATTTTAATAAAAATATTTTACTAATTGATCATTTTTATTCGAGGGGAATAAAAAGAAAAAATACGACTCTGAAACGAATAAATTCTGCATCATATAAATTGTGTCGTATGTGTGAAAAATAATCAGATATTACAAAATAAATGTCTTTTATATATATCGTATTGAACACCATTTTACTAAGATACATTTATTTTTAACTCATGTACTTTAGTAACATGATTTCTTAAAATAGTTGATTAATTTCTTTAATTTTATCAAATATATTTTGTAATTATTAATTATTCGTATTTATTACTTTATTATTTAATATATATAACAAATCTATGAATGAAATGGAAAGTAAAATTAATTAATTAGTATTTATTTTTTCATAAAATTAGTAAGTGTCATTAACCACTCACGCTTTAGAGGTCATCTTTTTTACCTAAAGCTTAATGATTATCTTAATGTTCAAAATTTCTATAAATTGGTTGAGAGTTTGGTTCCTAATATTGTACTTATGCCTTCGAGGAATTGCACACTATTTTGCTAATTTGTATTCTTTTCATATAATCCCGTGCAACTTGCTTTCGAGGAATTGCTAATTTGTAATGTTTCCATATAACCCTTTCCATTTTAGGAATCTCTAAGGAAGCAGAATACCTATAGAAACCTGCAAAGTATTATATTTTAGGAATCTCCAAGGAAGAATAATACCTATAGAAACCTGCAAAGTATTCTATTTTAGGAATCTTTAAGGAAGAAGAATACCTATAAAAACCTAAAAGTATTATAATTTGTAAATTTTGAATATCGAAGAACTTTTCTTCGCCAATGTTTGGAATTACTTAAAATTCTTCTCACATTCAATTAAGGACCGCAAGTCAAATTTATACATGAAGTTTGATACAATCCATGACACATCTGAATAGTAAGATTAAGTAAATAACAATCCACATATAAATTGAAACAAAATTATTGTAACCATTCTAAATGTACAACAATTTCATATGCATACGAAGTAGAACAATGTCGGCGTGAGTGTTTTTATTCGTTAAATTTTAGACTTTATCTTTATAATTGTGCACGAAGAATACAAGTTGTCTCCCTCGTCTAAATTATACATTCAAGTTATTGTAATTATAAACTATTAAAACTTGAATGTCACTACAAACTTATGTATACACATATATGGGTTTACTCAAGTAATCATAATTAAATGTGAGATGAGATCTCTCTCCATAAAAAATGGGGAAATCATGGGTTTCATTTATTGGTTAACACATATTTTGAATACCCTGTCTACAAAATTGCTGGATGTCAATCTCTCTTTGTTTCTAGAAAATGTTAGCTTCAAAATGCAAGTTATGCCTGAATTTTAAAGTTTTGTTTTTACTGTTTTGATAAATTGATACATACAATACACAATTGTCATGCCCTTCCTTGATATACTATGTCAGGAAATATTCTCTTTATCAATCACACTAATCATTTGTTGTTTAAACCACACACTTTACATAATATTTTGTAACATACCCTTAAACGTGAACAGATCCTTGGGTGTGCAGTATAAAAATTCTTCTATTAAATTATTCAATCACACCAATTAAGTTAAACTCATTGATTACTTAACCATATAATCATTCTTTAGAGATTAAGAGCCTACAAAACACAATTACCCAAATTCTAACTCACATAAGCCGCATTCTCAATAAATACTATAATAAGACACAAGCGTTATATTAGTCGCATGACAATCCTTTGAATGAAATGGAAATTACATATTACACATGTCCTTAAGTTATGTTCAACACACTCCATATCAAGATACCATAGATTGGATTCGATCTCCTAGGCACAATCGTCGGAGGTGAAGTATGAGTCTCCGAAGTCGGTTGAGGAGCAAACAACAAGATTAGATTATAAAAGAAACTAATTCATAAAATATGTATATCTACATATTACAAACTGATTTCACTATACTTGTCATCCGAATATTGTTCTAATTCCTTTCTAACATTGAAGCACATTCTCTGTAGCCACCACTTGAAAATCATGTTATTTCAATGTACATAATAGCACTATAAACTAATTATAATTCTAACAGCATAAGCTACATAATAATCTAGAGACATGAAAAAGTATTTTTGTAATCAAGGTTAACCATTACAGAAATTATTCTAATATAAAAAGGACTTGTGCGAATGAAAGCACTCCTACGACTTTCTTCCCGACCACTTACTCCATTTGGAGTGTGTTTTTCTGCCTAGAGTCACCCCAAGGTGGGCGACGAATCCACTAAGGCACAAGGTTATAAAATTGGATATTCTTTCTAGATTCAAGATAACTTGCTTATTAGATTCTTAACCTGTCCATAGTCAACTAGGGATACAAATTACCATTAAAATATTTTTATAATCCAGAAACTAAGCAGGGAGTTCCCTAATCTTGTTCATTTAAGTTTAAAATGAAAACTTGGTTAAACCACATAAAAGGACTTCCAAACTGTAACGCAAAAACAACCAAAGGAAGGTCGCATCTTAGACCTGAAAATCATGATCAAAACGCAACCATGAAGAGGTCGTGGCACTGATTTTGAATTAAACTCGACAAAGGAAAATCGAGTTGTAGCAGTTTGATTCCCCATAACCAATTCTAACATTGGATACATTATAGGTATACAACACGATGATAAAGGGGATGTAGCAGTAAATAGATTCCCTAACTCAGACCTCGAAACTGTACATAGAAAGAAAAAAAACACATTCGATCCATACATGAAAAATCTTGTATACAAATCAAAACGCTAGTAGAGATTCCCAACGCTGGCTATGAGGTTGATCTCATAAAATTAATGTAGACAACACAAAAATGTAGAGTTCAGATCTACACTGTATATAAGAGAAATACACGGGCACTGGAAAATATTCCTCCATACGCAAGCAAGGAAGAATGCTTGAGAAGGATAGAGTCTATTCACATGATACAGATCTAGTTTTCAGTTCAAAAGGTAGAGTGAATCCAAGTCAACACGCAGAGGATCTCATAATATGAATCTGGTTTTCAATTTAAAGTGTACAACGAAGTATAGCAATTCCAAACCAATATGTAGAGGATCATATAATGTAGATCTGTTTTTTAATTCAAAGTATAGCGTTCCAAACCAACACGCATAGAATCATATAATAGAGATCTGGTTTTTAATTCAAATAGTACAGTGATTCCAACCCAATTTTTCAATTCAAAAGTATAATGTTCCAAACCAATACGCAGAGATTCATATAATAGGGATATGGTTTTTAATTCAAAAGTATAGCGTTCCAAACCAATACGCAGACGATCGTATAATGGAGATATGGTTTCTAATTCAAATAGTACAACGATTCCAACCCAATTTTTCAACTCAAAAGTATAGCATTCCAAACCAATACTCAGAGAATCATTAATAGGTATTTGGTTTTTAATTCAAAAGTATAGCATTCCAAACCAATACGCAGAGGATCATGTAATGGAGATCTAGTTTTTAATTCCAATAGTCAAACAATTCCAAACCAATACATAGAGTTAAATCATTACTTATTTGCAGATAATGGGATGATCGCATGCATAGGCTAAATCGTGGAGCAGCGCAAATCTCTAGGAAGGTCCAGTTCCATGACTCATTTCCTGTAAAGAGTATCCTAGGTTTGGAGTCGAGGTATTGATAACTCGCCCAATTCCATAACTTCCTCACCATTCTTTCTTCACCCAAGAGAGACACTACTTTATTCCCTCACGTCCCCTCTAAGGAAATCGTAAGCTTAATAGAAAGGAAACTCCACTGATTTCCATGGAGACAAATGGAACAAGTATGCCTCCAAGTGTATTTTCCATCAAGAGACAAATCCCTAAAATATCTCCAGGGGTATCGTATCTCATTGCTTATGTTAATTTTATGTCCCCTATGTTAATACTCGACAATCCCGAGGCCAATCACCCTTAATGGATTCTTATTCCATCAATGTCTAATATACCAACGAAAGAGTGTGCATCATGATAATTAATTAACTTGGTTCATAAACTAATCCTTTTAACTTTAAAAATGGAAGTGCTCTTCGTTTTCCTAAGGGCTTATCCCTTTCTTACTCACCCCTTTCTCTCCGTGAGCAATCCACACTAAATTTAATCAAGTAGTAGATGTTGATTTGGAAACGAATTTATTTATTTAATTCTAATATAGTTATATAGCATAATAATAGTAGTTTGTTTGAGTTAACTATACTAATTATTTTTCTTCAACTTGTTTGAAGTTAACATTCCTTAAAGGCTAAATATCTTTAAGTATTATTATCAATATCAGCTTCCTTTAATAAAAATGCATGCTAAAGGAATGGCAAATAGTTAACTTCCTTCCAATATATCAACGAGTAGAATACACTCATATGTGTTGCATGCTATGACCTTTCACTCACTAAGATCACTTATGTGCCTTTACTTGCTTGTTTTTCAAAATAGAGGCATAAATTCACTCCTGCAGGTGATGCTTACTCACTTCCCTACATGTTTTTTAGGTTAGTTATCCATAATTAGGTTCTGTCAAAATTGTTAGTATTCCCAAGGGCTTCTCTTGTCATAGACCTCTCCCCCTAGTGGATTCATCTCCAATCGTTCTTTAGTCATGCCAAGCTTTCAGAAGGCTTAACCTTATCAATTGTATCCACAACTTTATGAAGTTAGAATCGATACTTACAATGCTACTTTTACTTGAACTTCGGGTTTCAGGTCAAGGTAGTAAGGGGATGTTACATCCTTTCACCCTTAGAATTAACACCATCCTCGGTGTTTCATGTACATCAAAAAAATTTCTTCATTTCTTCTATAGGATCTTATTGCTTGCTTTCGTATCCTTTGTGATGTCCTCCAACTTTTTCTTTTAGCTTTTTCTCTACACAATATTATGAGATCTTCCTGGAGTATCATCATAATCATACATACCTCAAATTTTAACAATAGAATGCATAAGTAAAAACTATTTCACTTAACCTTTCGGTGTGTCATTCCTCAGTGCAATTTCTTTAAGACACAATCTTCTTAGTCGATTCTTGTCTTGCTATACATAACTTGATCCTTAGATCAATAGGATTACATCAAGTGTTTTAGGCCACCCACGTGAAATATAAAACGTACATGTGCATGTCTACTAATATCCACAACATATACATAAATCAAAGTTCAACACTATTTGATTTCATGACTCACAACAGTTCCAGTATTCATATTTATTCTATTCACCAATAGGTAAGCATATTACCACATAGGAACACAATTACTTACAAAGCATATACCTTTTACAAGAATTATTCTTTGTAAGTGACTTTTTGTTTTCTCTTGGATGTCCTCCAGCCAAGCAAACACACCAAGTTCTAACAATAATCTAAGTACTAATCCAAGCTACTGAACACGATGACAATACCCTTCTTTAGGTGTATCTCCTACCTATGTAATTCAGAGTGCTTCACCAAGCTCAAGTGCTTCCTTTCCCAGACACCATAATACCTAGAGTTTCTTCACAGATCCCCCACTCTCGTGGCATTCCTCTTACAGTGTGAATATATGCAGAAAGAAGTATAAGTAGATGTCTTACACCTAGGTGTCCCCATAGGATGCATACTGGTGCCTAGCTGGCCGAGGGGAAAACATGTACCTCCTGTACATTCTTCTTTTTAGTTTCTCATAAAAACCAACTTTATATATAGCAAATATCTCTCATATCGTTTGATTGTTTGCAGTCATGGGACCTTGGTTCCCATCATGTCTCTCTGTATTATTTCCATTACCAAGTCCTGATACCTGCAATTATCCATAAATAGTTAATCACAATATCATACCATCAAATCGTATAGCATCAATATTTCATGTAACGATTTTCCACCTATAAAATATTTCAATCAATTTTCAATTATGAACGATGAATATCTATTTATGTTATTGTTTATTTTGTAGGCTTGGAAAATCAATCACATAACTTGCAACATAATTATTAACATTTACTTGTTCACAAATTTATGTGCAAAATCTAGATGCAACACTTTCTATCTTTATGCATAATCCTTGTGCACCTAACACTCATAATCTTGTTGTAATCGCATTGTGTCAATACACTCTATAGTGTCACACAATTACATTTGTGTACTAGTTACTTTTACTTTCATATATCCATTATTTATATTGCTCCTTCAGTACACTAGCCCTAACTCATACCTTATGTTTCATAAGATTGAAAATGCATATTAAATTTGTCAATGCTAATACTAGCTTAACTACATCATGTCCCCTCTTCAAACATCGTTAACATCATAGGTAAACTCATGAAGTACTAAATTCTTCCAGTGAAATCTCGATAGATTATTAAATGACTTGCATTTTTCTCAACATTATGCATATGAATAATGTGAAATTTTCTTGCATAGATATGCACGTTTAGATTACCATTATCATTTTAATGCATTCATTTCCTTATTGACATATTTTTTCAATCTCTATAGCATAATGAACCAAAATTTTCCAATGCATACATGTTTTCTCATAATAATGAATCATTCTTTCTACACATAAGGAAATAAGCATGTCAATAATAATTGCAAGATTCTAAACATGGTACTTATTCCCCAAGCAGATATCGACCTATTACAACCCAAGAGGGATTTGAAGTCACAACCTTCCATTTACAGCTTCTCATATCAAAATCATTAGATAAGAAATTATTTCTTAACAAAATAAATGCAATTATAGAAGAACTTTTATTTTTAGTCTCAATATATTTATATATTTGTCCCAAGTCCAATTATATTCTATCATGTCACTTTCATTTCCAAGACCATTTATTTTTTGTAATAGAATACACCAGAGGAGGTTCATAAAACTTATAATTCAATTCGACTAGTATATTCCATAGTCGTACATTGATCTAATTTTTTAATGCATACCTTGCATCATTTTCTTAGCAAAATTATTTACTATGTTTTTCCAAAACTAGCAAGGCCCTTATCGGGCAAGATTACAATAACATGTGAAAGATGTAGTGTTTTTCCTTAGCATTTTAAGGAGACATTCTTTTCCCATTAAAACTTTCAAAATATATCTAAATTGTATTACAAACCTATTAATCAAAGTTCGATGTATGTTAGCATCTCTAGACCAATATATATCGTTAGATTGACACATTTATTCCATACTAACTTATAAACATGCTTTATTACAAACTGTATTTATTTATCAAGATACAATTTCCTTATAGTAGGACACCTCAATTTGTTAAGGAATAACACCCCTGGTTAATTTGGAACATCAAGGATAGGCCATAATATTAGTAAAGAATCATCGTCTTTCCGTTAATCATATACTTTGGCAAAATTTCAATGTGGTTATAACTTCTACATCCATTTTCTACGGTTTCTGCTTGTATTAATTTAGTTTGCATCTAAAGTTTTGAGAAGATAAGGACACTATTTAGCCATCTGTAACAATTTATCATAAGGAGCCTATGCATTATGCAATTATCAATTTTACAAGAACTTCTCTCCTTCATGTTATCGATACTTTTCAAACGAAGAATTGTGCTCTACTCAAAACCATGAAAGAGTACTTATCTCATTTAAGATGACTAAATCATCAATCTAGCTTGAGCATAATCGTCATCCATTTATATATTTCTCAAAAGAACTTTTGGACCCATCAACAACTTCTCTGAAAACTACAAGGGTAGTTCATTTTCATCATTGCATTTCCTACTATATGAATTCTTGTAATCCACAACACATTCATCATGTAGTAAAATGACAAGTAGGAAGAAGCATAACTACTAATGTTTTCTTTTCTACGGGATCTTGTTGTAATCAACATTCAAATAGTCATTTCACTTCCATGACGAAAAATTTAAACAATAAGATTAGATATAGTATAAGTACTTATCATTCACCATAAAGCATAATTGACTAATCATGCAAGAGGGGATCCTTCCCTGATATTTATCCTATTGCTTCCTGCAACAACTCAATTCTTAGTTTTCCTAATTTGTACCTTTCAACCCATATAGGTCCAAGTGTTGTTACATGGGCTCCGATGCCATATGTAACATACTCGTAAACCTGAACAGATATTTGGGATGCGCAGTATAAAAATTCTTCTATTAAAGTGTTCAATCACACCAATTAAGATAAACTCATTGATTACTAAACCATATAATCATTCTTTAAAGATTAATAGCCTACAAAACACAATTAATCAAATGCCAACTCACATAAGCAATTCTCAATAAATACTATAATAAGACACAAGTGTTATATTAGTCGCATGAAGATCTTTTGAATGAAATGGAAATTACATATTAACCCTGTTCTTTAGTTATGGTTAACACACTCCATATGCAGATACCATAGATTAGACTCGATCTCCCAGGCACAATCGTCAAAGGTGAAGTATGATTCTCCGTAGTCGGTTGAGGAGCAAACAACAAGGTTAGATGATAAAAGAAACTAATTCATAAAATATGTATATAAACAAATCGATTTCACTCTACGTGTATTCCAAATATTAGTCTAATTCCTTTCTACCATTGAAGCACATTCTTTGCAGCCACCACTTGAAAATCATCTTATTTCAATGTACATAATATCACTATAAACCATTTATAATTCTAGCAACCTAAGATACATAATAAGTTGGATAAATGAAAAAAGTATTTCCGTACACAAGGATAACCATTATAGATGCTATTATAATCAATTAAGGACTTGTGCGACTGAAAGCATGCCTAAGACTTTCCTCCCAACCAATGACTCCATTGGGCATGTGTTTTTTCCACCTAGAGACACCCCTGAGTTGGGTGACGAATCCACTAAGGTAATATTATAAAATTGTAGATTCTTTCTAGATTCAAGATAACTTGTTTATTAGATTCTTAACCTGTCCATAATCAACTAGGGATACAAATTACCATTAATTTTTTTTTATAATCTAGACACTAAGTAGTGAGTTCCCTGATCTTGTTAATTTAAGTTTAATATGCAGAACGAGTTAAACCACCAAAAAGGACATCCAAACTGTAACACAAAAAAAATCAAAGGAAGGTCGCATCTCAGACTTGAAAATCATGATCAAAATGCAACCATGAAGAGGTCGTGGAAATCATTTTGAATTAAACCTAGAAAATGAAAATTGAATTGTAGCGATTTGATTCCCCATAACCAATTTCGACATTGGAGACATTACAGATATACAACATGATGATAAAGGGGACATAGTAGTAAATAGATTCCCTAACTCAGACCTGGAAACTATACATAGAAAAAAAACATAGTCGATCCATACATGACAGAGATTATTTACAAATCAAAACACTGGCAAAGATTCCCAATGATGTCTATGAGGTTGATCTCAGAAATCTAATGTAGACAACACAAAAATGCAAGGTTCAAATCGATACTGTATATAGGATAAAACAAGGGCACTGAAAAATATTCCTCCATACGCAAGAAAGGAAGAACGCTTGAGAAGAAAGAGGATATTCACATGATACAGATCTGGTTTTCTATTCAAAAGGTAGAGAGATTCCAAACCAACATGCAGAGGATCTCATAATATGAATCTGGTTTTCAATTCAAAATGTACAATGAAGTGTAGTGATTCCAAACCAATATGTAGAGGATAATATAATGGAGATCTAGTTTTTAATGCAAAAGTATAGCGTTCCAAACCAAAATGCAAAGAATCATATAATAGAGGTATGGTTTTTAATTCAAATAGTACATTGATTCCAACCCAAGTTTTCAATTAAAAAGTATAAAGTTCCAAACCAATACGCAACTGATCATATAATAGGGACTTGGTTTTTAATTCAAATGTATAGTGTTCTGAACCAATACATAGAGGATCATATAATGGAGATCTGGTTTTTAATTCAATACAACAATTCCAACCCAAGTTTTCAATTCAAAAGTATAGCGTTCCAAACCAATATGTAGATAATCATATAATAGGAATTTGGTTTTTAATTCAAAAGTATAGCATTTCAAACCAATACATAAAGGATCATATAATGGAGATCTGGTTTTTAATTCCAATAGTACAATGATTCGAAACCAGTACGTAGAGTTAAATCATACCTTATTTGCAGATAATGGGAAGATCACATGCAGAGGCTAAATCATGGAGCAACGCAAATATCAAGGCAGGTCCAATTCCAAGACTCATTTCCTGTAAAGAGTTTCCCATATTGGGAGTCGGGGTCTTGATAACTAGCCAAATTCCATAACTTCCTCACCGTTCTTTCTTCAGCCAAGAAAGACCCTACTTTTCTCCCTTGCATCCCCTCTAAGAAAATCGTAATCTTAGTAAAAAGGAAATTCCACTGATTCCCATGGAGACAAATGGCACAAGTATACCTCCAAGTGTGTTTTCCATCAAGATACAAATCCCTAAAATATCTCCAAGGGTATTGTATCTCAATGCTTATGTTAATTTTGTGTCCACTATGTTAATACTCGATAATCTCAAGGCCAAAATCCCTTAATGGATTCTTATTCCATCAATGTGTAATATACCAATGAAAAGGTGTGCATCATGATAATTAATTAACTTGGTTCATAACCTAATCCTTTTAACTTTAAAAATGGAAGTATTCTTCATTTTCCTAAGGGCTTATCCCTTTCTTACTTACCTCTTTCTCTTCTGGAGCAATCCACACTAAATTTAACCAAGTAGTAGACTCTAATTTGGAAACGAATTTATTTATTTAATTTCTAATATAGTTATATAGCATAATAATAATAGTTTGTTTGAGTTAACTATACTAATTAATTTTCTTCAACTCGTTTGAAGTTAACATTGCTTAAAGGCTAAATATCTTTTAAGTATTATTATCAATGCCAACTTCCTTTAATAAAAAAGAATGATAAAGGAATGATAAATAGTTAAATTCCTTCCATTATATCAATAAGTAGAATACATTCATATGTGTTGTATCGCATGGCCTTTCACTCACTAAGATCACATATGCATCTTTACTTGATTTTTTGTCAATCTAGAGACA
This sequence comes from Pseudotsuga menziesii, assembly GCA_001517045.1. Taxonomy (NCBI): domain Eukaryota; kingdom Viridiplantae; phylum Streptophyta; class Pinopsida; order Pinales; family Pinaceae; genus Pseudotsuga; species Pseudotsuga menziesii. Next base: position 331,984 of record LPNX011061417.1, on the reverse strand, counting down.
TAAATTCACTCCTGCAAGAGATGCTTACTCCCTTCGATAAATGTTTCTTAGGTTGGTTGTCCATAATTAGGTTCTGTCAGAATTGTTAGGATTCCTAAGGGATTCTCTTGCCATAGACCTCTCCCCCTAGTGGATTCATACTCAATCATTCTTTAGTCGTGCCAAGCTTTGAGTCTCATAACCTTATCAATTGTATCCACAACTTTATGAAGTTAGAATCGGTACTTACAATGCTATTTTTACTTACACTTTGTGTTTAAGGTCAAGATAGTATGGGGATGTTACAATTTTATAATCTGTGTGTGAGTATTAGCTTCGTCACTTGGATTAAACTAGAAGCTCTTCTCCACTACATGTTGTATGTTATGCAATTTTATGTTACTTCTGCTTTTGTATTTGCAATTTCTTCTTTATGCATATAAAAAATAAGACAAATTGAGGTTTGTTAATCATTCACCAAATCTAAAACATTTTGAAAACGTGATCATAATTATTGAAGATAGTAAGAGTAAGTATTTTTGAATAGGAGTGCATTGCATCTGGTGAGAAATTCTATCACGATTAGTTTTATGAACCGACTCTAGCCTTAATGTGAGTAAATAAACCGACTAGGTATTTGAATATTTGTTTCCTTACATTATTCAAATCCAAATGGAAAGGAAAGTGTGAGATCCATGCTCACTAAATAAAATAATCCAAGGCACCTGTTAGCACCTATGCTAGATTTTGAAATGTTTTACATAAGGAATCTTCACTAACCCCCTTTCAAAGGTCTGGACCAGTGAAAAATGAGGGGTAGGGTCAAAATATTTCCATATCTTATGACCTAGAGGTATGTAGGAGAAGGTTTGATGTTGCTTGGGAGGCTTATTCCTAAGCCTGTATGTCAAGACAGTAAGAAATCCTTTGGTGCGACCTGTAAATGTGCTTAAGGGTGAGAAATCCGATCAAGAACAGGCCTCGGCAAGACCGGATGATGGAGATCCAACCCTCAAAAGAGATCAAAGGGTTGAAAATTATTTCTGCCCAAGGAAAATCAGGATCGAAAGTGCAGAAGAGGTAAAAATTCGGTTATGAAAGATGGAATTCTGACTTCCGACTTCCCCGATCTAGGTTTCGATTTCCGCTAGATCCAACGGTCCAGAAAGATTCCGCCCAAATCAATGGCGTGGAAAGGTGTAGGAGGGAGGAAATCAGAAAGCGACAAAACCAAAGTTTCCGGGTGTAAAAATTTTAAGTTTCGACTTCCACCTTCTGCGATCCGGGTTCCGCTCTCTGCTAGATCCAACAGTCCAGAAAACTTCTACCCATATCAATGACATGAAAAGGAACAGGAGGGAGGAAATAAAAAATAAAAAAACCCAAAGTTTTCGGGTGTTAAAAGTTGAAGTTTCGACTTCCTCCTTCTGCAATCGGGGTTTTTCTTTTTGCCAGATCCAATGGTCCAGAAATATTCTTCTAGATCAATTGTGTGGAAAGGCACAAAAGGGTGAAAATTGAAAATAAAAAATTTCTAAGTGGTTTTGTTGTGAAAAGTCAAAATTCTGGGTTCCGCTCGCCCCCAGTCGTGGCTTGATCTCCGATCAATGGCTGGGAAATTTTATGGCAAAGATCGGAGGTTTGGAAAGGGAAAACATGCACACGAGATAAGTAGCTTTCCATATTTATCAAATCCGTTAAAATCCTACAAGTTTCAATGACCGCGATTGAGGGTGACGCAAGATCAACGGTCCAGGACGATTTTGCTGGTTAAAGATGCAGGGAAGGATAAATTCTGTTGCAAAATGATGAAGGAGGAGCCGAGCCATCATTTTCATCCAACATGTGCAACTTCCAGGTGTTCAATTTCCCATTTTTTTCGATCATGTGCATCCAAGCATGGTTTCTTGTTTTGAGTTTTGTGATCATGGAAAATTCGCCAGATCAGAAGTTGTTACGATTTCATGCATGCGGGTTTGATCCCCATTCTCTATATTTGGCTCTATTTCCAAGTTGGTCTCGGAATCCTGCTTACACTATAAATATGCCCTCGAAAGAGGAAGAAAGGGTTGAAATATTTCATTCAGAAGCCTGAGCGGTTGGGTTTTGTAGCTCTATCAATTTCTTGTAAGATTTAATGAAAAGTATGCTCTGAGTTTTCTGAGATTCATCACAGTGTCCCCTGTTAAGTTTTTTTTTCCTTTGTAAACTGCATTTTCATATCTGTATAATTTTTGCTTATGCATTTCTTCTTGTATGTGAGGAATTTGCTCTATGTCAAGCGCTCTTTGCATCAGATTATGCATTTGTTCATGTGTTTCTGGTAAATGTTTTGGAATTCATCTTATATGCTCCATTACAGTTACTAGCCTCTATTGTTTATTCTTCTAAAGGTGTGTTCAGGAGATTCATCCATAGATAGGTGCCTCTTGTTACATCAGGATTCTTCTTATTTCCCCTTTCCATCCCTTTAAAGATATTTTTCCAAACATTGGCGCCTATTTTTCCCCATATTATGAAGGTTATTGTTCTTTATTATTTGTTGGAATTCCTTGAATGTTCAGGCCTTGACTCCATTTGCCCAATGGTATTTCTTGTCTATCTGTTTCACCATTTTTGAATATGTAAATACCTCAGAATATAGCCTTCTGACTGCTTGTTCAAATCCAAATGTGTATGTGAATCGGTTTCTGTGACAAAGAGAGAGCCCTCTCTGACAGTAAGGCTAAGCTACAGTCTAAAGATTGGTTGAAATGGTTACCCCTGTGACTTCCTACCACAACCATAGGAAAATTACAAGGTGATGACAACACCTTTGATATATTTAATTTTGTTGAAATTTTACAATGTTGATATCTCATTCATGGCATACAAAATGAAGGGAGTGTTTTGACACTTTTTAAAGGGTGCACTTCATGTCTAATCATTATCCAAGGGTAAAAATAAACAATAAGTTTTTTTTATCAAAAAAACACTATGATAATGGTCCCAACACCGCCATATTTATCATCTCCAACTTCTTCACCACCATTTAGATATAATTAGTCAACGCCATTTTAAGTTTGGTACAAATTGAAAATGTTAAAATTTTGAACCACTATGGATTTACACCAAGCCAAAATCTCACTTGTAATTCTTTACATATATCATTTCAAGATTTTAAGAACATGAAAGTGTTGGAGAAGAACTTATAATTGTTTTATTTAAGAAAAAACAAATACATGTTTTGAGGAAGTTTTAATGTGTACATATTGTTTTCACATAGGCTACATATCAAGTCAACTATTAGAACAAAAACACATACATGTTTTGAGGATGTTTAAGGTGCACATTTTTTTTATGTAAACATTATATCAAGTTAATTACTAAGCCTAATATTCCTTCCACCTATTTTACAAATTTATTCACATACTAAAATTTAAAAAAAATATTTAAACAACTTATTTAAATATTGAATTTATCTATAAAAAAGTCCACCAACTCCAAGTACTCAATCATTACAATGACTTATTTTTACATAATACACTATATAAATAATGCACTGACCAATAAAATAACAAACTTTAAAATAAATTAAAAATTATATTTATTCATAAAATCCTTAACTTTAATCGAATAAATTTTTCTTAGGTACGCTAACTATTTAACCATCTTTGTTATGAGCTGTCATTAATCATGCCAAACTATAGAACAATAATATAACATGGTAGTGTAACTCAGGGTGTGCTTATTATGAGCTGTCATTAATCATGCCAAACTATAGAACAATAATATAACATGGTAGTGTAACTCAGGGTGGCTAAGCACACTGGCATAGGTCACTTGTTCCATTCTAATGTGTTTGTTTGTTCCATTACATGGTTTTTTAAGCCTATTAATCAATCAAATCTCACTGTTCATTTTGATTAATAATAATAGTAATATGATATTTTGCAGGATGAATAATTGATAATATGAACAGAATGTTTTTAGAAAAGGAATTTGTTAATATTGACTTCTTTCAATCATTTAGTGGAAATTGACCATGAATCATTGCTAAAATCATTTTTCATTGTTTAAAATGCATTTTTTAATTGTAAAAATAGATTCAATGTCCCAAAAAACACTTTGGACACCTGGATTCTACAATTTCAATCAGATTTCATCCATAAAACACCCAAAAAAATCCATACAAACTGTAAAACATTTAACCTACACCTTTTCAAAAAGTATATATAACATGTTGTTAATTTAACATAATCCACATACTTCAATAAAATGTAGTTAAAAACAAAAATATCTCACAACAATTTTATCATAACAATTTAAGCATAGAAAACCTGCAATAGCGCATGTCCTCACATTTTCGATAACGTTTTGTCCTTGGATTTTTGGATAAGGTTCATCATTTCGACAAGTAAACACATTATAAGGCGGCAGGTGCTTCAAATCAAAAAGCAAGTTCCAGCTTCATATAAACATCTGTAACCTGCATATTGGATTTCTGTTTGTTCCTTGTTCCGAGTATAAAATGCAGAGCCAAGAAGGCAAAGATGGTGTGAAGATATGCGTTACAGGAGCAGGGGGATACATAGGATCATGGCTAGTCAAGAATCTTCTTCAAAGAGGCTACACTGGCAACGCCACACTCAGAGGCCCATTGTATGACTTAGCATCAAATCTCAACAAGTCAACGAAGTTATTTTTCCATGATATTTAGCGAGTTACGTAAAAGAAAAGAAAACTAGTTAGCAAATAACGCAACAGCGAATGTCCTCAGATTTTGGATAACGTTCTGTCCTTGTATTTTGGATAAGGCGAAATCCCCTCAACCAGTAAACACATTACAAGGCGGCATTTTGGATAAGGCGAAATCCCCTGAACCAGTAAACACATTACAAGGCGGCAGGTGCTTCAAATGAAAAGCAAGTTGCAGCTTCATATTGACATCTGTAACCTGCATATTGAAATTCTGTTTGTTCCTTGTTCCGAGCATAAAATGCAGAGCCAAGCAGGAAAAAATGGTGCGAAGATGTGCGTTACAGGAGCAGGGGGATACATCGGATCATGGCTCGTCAAGAATCTTCTCCAAAGAGGCTACACTGTGAACGCAACCCTTCGAGATATAAGTAATAATATGATATTATGTGTTTTACTTTCATTGTTTTTGCTTCTTTTCTTTTATTAAAAGTGTGAATTTAGGTTATTTTAACATTTAATTATCAAAGTTTATACAGAGATTTCATTGGTTTCAGAGAAGGAAAAAGTCTAGGTTGATTTCATATTTATCAAGAGTATAGAGATTTCATTTTTTCTGGAGAAAAAGATTGTGATAAGAAAAATTCTAAAGAAAAATTACAGCATAGTGGATTTAAATTTAAATTTAGTATTTATTTCCAATAAAATTATTTGAATTTTGTGTATTACAGAGTGTGAATTTTGTATATTACATAATGTGAGATGAGAATTTTGTATATTATATATTATGACTCTGTGATGAGATTACTTTGATAGGTGGACAAAAATATGACAATGAATTTAACCATGACAAGACTATAACATCTTATCGGTTTTAAATCAATAAAGAAATCTTTTTAAAATTGAAATTCGAGATTCTCCTTTAAAAACTAGGTTTGATAGGATGTTTTTAGATGAGACTGGATCAGCTTTGACATAAGTTAGATAGTTGATCACTGTCAATATGATTAAAAGTAATATTGTCAATGTTTCTACTTACTTTTACAATTTGAATTATGATTAATTTTCATGTTTTCAAATTTGTATTTATTATCTTCCTTATTGATTAGAATTTTGGAATCTTCATATCCCTACAAAGATTTGTGAATCCAAAAAGATATCCCACGTAGGATCCTCCATCTCTCTCTGTCAAATATGTTCATAGTTAATGTATTGATGTGGTAATGCTTAGATCTGGGAAGAATCTTATGACTGAATTCTTATCATGGAAGGTCTATGATTAGTGGGGGCCAAAAAACATTCCCTTGAGGGTCCTCCATATTGTTTCAATGGGTCATGTCTACATGATTTTGAAAATGCAATATTTTGCAAGATGTGATCTCCAAATGCAATTTAAGCCAAGTGATCTAGAAGATGAGGTGTTTACGGGGTTGCCAAGTGATCTAGAAGATGAGGTGTTTAGGGGGTTGGGGGTTTAAGTATAATCCTAGGAGCAAGTGGCCCTCTCATTGGATTTGTCCTAGATGTTGGTCAAGATGAGAAAGTCCAAGACAAACCACATGAAAATCACCATTGTAAAGATAGCTCACATGGAGACCCCACATGAACTCAAGAAAGTTTCCAAAGGAAATACAATTGAACCTCCCTATTGTTGCAAGGAGGTTTGTCAAAAAAACATAAACCAATGACACATCCAATTTTCTTTCCTTTGATCATATGTGCACCAATCCATGCGAAGGAGCCTCTTATGTGGATTAATGGGTTGGCCAGTTTTTTGGGTCAATGAAAAATATAACAATAATTTCCTTTGAAATTTTGAAATCCTTTATTTTTTTTTTATTGAGGCTAGTGGAATAGAATTATCTTGTCCTAGCCTTATATTTAGATATGATCAACAATTAACCATGGGTATGTCAATAGAGGAAATGATGCTATCACGGGATGTGGCTAAGGGTATTCTGTTGGCAAGGGGTTGGGGGTAAGTGAGTTGCACATCACCTAGGATGTTGCGCATACTCACGTGACACCGCACAAGGAAAACATAGCGTGATAGGCAAAAAATAGTCCACTTTTGATATTTTCATGTCACCTTTTGTATTTATTGACCATTTTTTCGGAATATTGGTCCTTAGTGGTTAAGATAGTTAGAATTTTGTTAGAAGTTTGTTAGAAGTGGACCTTGAATGTAAAGACGCAAGCCTTGTTGGAGACATTTACCATCATACTCACTCTTTCGATCAAATTGGCCTAGTTAAACCACTATCCTAAGTTTAATTGACATCAGTGGAGCATTAATTACCATCATCCCAGTCACTCCCACGCCTACATACAGTCAAGGAGGCTAACTTAGCCTTCTCCTACAGTCAAGGAGGCTAACTGGAGCACTCCAGGGGTGATCTGTGTGACATTAATGCACCTAATTGCTAACTGGTGGTTACATTCAATTCAACCAATCATTTACAGTCAGTTAAGGTGCCTCCATTCATTAAATATATTATTTAATGATTATTTATTATTATTTAATGAACTGGAGTCAACAAGGCGCCTCCACCAACTTCTGATGGTCATTTCAGCTTCAGTTAACCTCATCAGGGTTCATTGGAGTCATGCAGTACTAGCACTTGATGGTTGGTTTGCTATGGCATGTGTTTGATCTCCTTCAGTTGAGATTAAGTCATTTATTGCACTCCGACTTCAGTTATGGTTTGGTGAGTCAATTAGGGTTTTGGTCAAGTGGTTAACTGAGTGAGATTGCATGGAAAAGAGTCAGTTAAGCAAGACTCACTCATTGAACTCGAATTGTCCCTTAGGTATTCGAATTCTTGATGGATTTAAGCTATTGCTCAGCATGGAAATTGTAACCCATTATTGTTTATAAAATATACAGAGAGGAAACCTATTTTGGTTCCAGTTATTTTCCAATTCATGAGTATTTGTTAATAATTCTTTGATGATTTTGATTCCTAGTTCCTAGATCATGTGCAAGAATTAATATGGTATCAGAGCATATAGCGGGAAAAAGAACAATCTCTCAAAAACAAGATTTTTGACAGATTTCTCCATGAGAAGTGAGCAATAGCTCAAAATTCTAACACTGCACCAGAAGCGAAGGCTTACCACTTAATACCCCAAGTAAAGAACTTGTTGATCAAGCTTGCTTGATTGACTATGCTAGGTGTGATGAAAGCCTAGAATGTGCAGGCTGTCCGACCTTATTTTTCCCTTTCTGTTTTGATTTTCAGGTTTCTACAGGTGAAGCATTCGCTACAGCATATCCAGATGGCCTCCTCAGTACCTTTGTTGACTCCATACAATTTCCACACATAGAAAAGTAAAATGGAGCTTCAGCTATATTCCAAAGGACTCTTTAGAATTGCCATGGACATTGAAGTTGAGCCTGGATCAGCCATAGAAAAATCAAGATTCTTGAACAAGAAGGATGAAGCCTTCGGTTTCTTATGCCTCTCTATTTATGATGACCTTCTCTTCCATCTTACGGATCTGAAGACATCGAAAGAAATATGGGACAAATTGGAATCTCTGTATGGAAAGCATGATGACATGAGAGTTTACCAACTCGAAAATGAACTCATGTCTCTCCAACCTTCCAATTTCGAGACTCTGAATGATTTCTTTACAAAGTTCAAGCATACTATTTTTCTCTTGAAGCAATGCAAAGTGGAGAAGGAAGATGATCAGCTCATCCTAGCCATCCTCTCCAAACTCGGGGCTGATTATTCAGTTTTTGTTTCTACATTCTGTGAGGGAAATCTCACAACTCCCAGATGGAAGATGCCTACACTCAATGCCTTCATTGAGTCCCTAACTAGTGAACATGACAAGCTTGTCTAGATGGGGATCATCCGATCTTCCCGTGATCAAGCCCTCCATGTCTCGGGGCCCAAAGATACAAAGGGTAAAGGAAAGTAGCAGAAAAATAAAAAAACTAAATTTGATGCTCCAAATCCTAGAGTTGAAAATCAGCAGCATGATGAATCTTCTGGCTCAAGGAAGAACAAAGGAAAAGGGCACAATCAGAAAGAAAAAGTCAGGTGTTCTTACTACGGGAAGGGTTTTCACCCTGAACATGCTTGCATGAAGAAAAAGCTTGATGAAGCAACCTCTCTCCTTGAGAGGAATCACATCAATCTTTCAGAGAGCTTTCGGAGGAGAGATCACCAAGATCGGGAACCACAGCATGAGAAAGGTCATGCCCTCATGGCAAGCACTTCGAAGTCTAAATCACTGCTGATTGACAGTGGAGCTTCGAATCACATGATGGCTGAAAAATACTCTTTTTCATCCTTGAAGACCAACAAATCCATCCCCATCCACTTGGGAGATGACTCCACCATCATTACCAAAGGACAAGGTACTGTAGATCTAGAAAATGGTTTTTTTTCTAATGTTTTGTATGTACCATCTCTAGCAGAAAATCTCCTTAGTGTCTATCAAATGACACATACATGAATGCCTAAGAGGTTTTCTTTCAGCCCAAATGATGTGGAGATAACATAAATTGCATCTGGGAAACTCATTGCAAAAGGCCATGCAAATCATCATGCAAAAGCCTATGAGTTCTCTCACTTTGTTGCGGATGCAAAGCCCACCGCTCTGCTAACTCATGGAAATGAGGTTAGTAGGTTGTGGCATGAGAGGTTTGGCCATCTTAATTTCAAATATTTGCAGCAATTACAGAAAAATTCCATGGTTGAAGGCCTCCCGGTCATCAAGGCAATCACGGGAGTCTGCAAGGGATGTGTGATTGGAAAACACCATGAGCACAAGTTTGATCGAGGGAAGGCAAACCGAGCTACAAGCATATTGGGGCTGATACATTCTGATATCAGTGGTCCAATGCCTGTCACATCCATGAATGGATAAAGGTACCTCCTTACCTTTATTGATGATTTTTCAAGGTATACATGGGTTTTCTTTCTCAAAAAGAAATCAGAAGTATGTGACAAATTTTCTGAATTGAAGGCCTTGATCGAAAATGCCTCTGGGCTTAAGATCAAGATCTTGAGATCTGATAATGGAGGGGAGTATGTCAATAATAAGTTGTTGTACATATTCCCCCAAAGTGGTATTCAAGTCCAACATTCAATTCCCTACACTCCCTAGCAGAAAGGAAGAACCGGTCTCTCAAAGAGATGACCACCTGTATGTTGGAGTCAAAGAAGCTTGCTGCAAATTTGTGGGCTGAAGCCATGCATGCTGCAGCATATATTTAGAACAGGGTGCCACATTCATCAGTGAAAGGAAAGAGTCCTTTCGAAGCATACTTTGGACACAAGCCATATGTGTCGAACCTACAGGTGTTTGGGTCCACTGCATGGGCCCAGATTCCACTTCATAAAAGAAGGGATTTGCAACCGTAGAGCATAGAATGTCTGTTTATTGGATATCCTAATAAATCTAAAGGATTCAAGCTGTTGGATATCAAGACCAAACAGATCATCATCAAGAGAAGTGTCAAGTTCGATGAGCCTCTTCAGGAGGTGGAACTAGTGGAGGAGAAAACTGCTGAAATTCCTTCCTATTCCACTGAATATTTGGATGATGAAATTGGGGGTGATGACCCTGATTTGGATCCTCTGATTTCTGATATCAGTGTGTAGCAAACATCAGATACTGAATCAGAACCTGAAGTGCAAAATCATCTTCCTACATGGGCCCGACAGACACTCTCCTCCGCAGGAGACAACATTGGAAATTCGAATGATCCAAGGAGAACCCAGTCTGATTTCCAAAGAGCAGGTATTGCACTCTCTTGTTCTGATAATTTGCTGTCTGAAACTTGCTATTTTATGATTAGTTCAGATCCAAAATCCTACTACCATGCTCGGAAGGATCCGAGATGGCAAGTTGGCATGGATGAAGAGATGAATTCTCTTAAAAAAAACACTACTTGGGAGCTAATTCCTCTTCCTACGGGAAGGAAATTGGTTCAATGCAAGTGGGTGTTTCGAAAAAATGTTGCTGCTAATGCAAGCACCTGAAAATATAAAGCAACGCTAGTAGCAAAAGGTTTCTCTCAGGTCCAAGGAGTGGACTACCATGAGACCTTTGTGCCGGTTGCAAAAATGGACTCCATCCGTCTTGTTTTGGCTATTTCCGCATCCAAGCACTGGGAGGTGCATCACATGGATGTTAAGTCAGCCTTTCTGCATGGATATCTTCATGAGGATATATACATGAAGCAGCCTGAGGGCTACATCACTGATCCATCTTTGGTTTGCAAGCTAAATAAGTCACTATACGGGTTAAAATAGGCCCCAAGAGAGTGGTATTCCAAGATGGATGCCTTTCTTCTCTCGCAAAACTTTCAGAGATGTAGATCAGATCCAACTATGTATTTACAGTAGCATGATGGTCATCTAATTATCATTGTTTTATATGTTGATGACTTACGGATCACAGGTAGCACAATTGCCTCCATTTCAGCCATCCAAACTGCTCCCCACAATGCCTTTGAAATAAGTGATTTGGGGCTTCTAAAACAATTTTTGGGGCTTGAAATCGAGCAAAATTCTGATGGGATTATGGTCACTCAGTAAAAATACATTTCATACCTATTATTCAAGTTTAACATGGCTGAATGTAGGCCTGCACCATTCCCTTTCCTTTCAGGGATCAGCCTTGAAAAAGGAAAAAGCACACCTCCCATGGACTGCACTATTTATCGACAGCTAATTGGTAGCTTGTTGTACTTGACACATTCTAGGCCTGATATTTGTTATGCTGTGAATGTTGTATCAAGATACATGCAGAAGCCTCATGATATTCATTGGAAGGCGTCCAAGAGGATCCTCCAGTACATTCAGGGAACCAGGACCTAGGACATTCACTATGCTACAGACTCCGAGCTAGAGCTCGTTGGATACATAGATTCTGATTGGGCGGTTGATTCTATTGATCAGAAGTCAAATTCTGGATATGTATTCATGTTTGGTGGTGGCCCTATTTTCTGGTCAAGCAAAAAGCAGGCTGCCATAGCACTATCTTCAGCAGAGGACGAGTATCGAGGAGCGGCGAATGCTTGCATCCAAGCAGTTTGGTTGGAAGGAATTCTTTCAGAGTTTGATCTTGGTAGTACTCTGTCCACTGTCCTCTTTTGTGACAACTAGAGTGCTATTAAGATATCCACGGATCCAGTTACCAGGCAGAGGACCAAACATGTAGAGATTCACATGCACTACATCAGGGAGCTAATGCATGACGGGACCCTCATTTTGCAATACTGGCCAACTGATGAGCAGATTGTAGATATCTTCACCAAGAGCTTTTCAGAAAAGAAGTTCACTTACCTCCGTTCACTGTTGGGGGTGAGTTCATTAGGGTGATCCAGACTACTTTCAGTGTTCAGCTTGAGGGGGGGTTTTTTCCCACTGGGTTTTCCCTCTTTTCCTCACTTAGTTTGTTTTGAGCATTGTTTCAGTTACTTTATTGTACAGGGTGAACTATGGCCTTTGTTGCCAGGGCCCTAGCATTTTTATGCATATATGTTTTCTAACTCTTCCTGAGTATAGCTTAAGGGGGGGTGTTGGAGACATTTACCATCATACTCACTCTTTTGGTCAAATTGGCCTAGTTAAACCACTATCCTAAGTTTAATTGACATCAGTGGAGCATTAATTACCATCATCCCAGTCACTCCCACGCCTACCTACAGTCAAGGAGGCTAACTTAGCCTTCTCCTACAATCAAGGAGGCTAACTGGAGCACTCCACGGGTGATCTGTGTGACATTAATGCACCTAATTGCTAACTGGTGGTTACATTCAGTTCAACTAGTCAGTTACAGTCAGTTAAGGCGCCTCCATTCATTAAATATATTATTTAATGATTATTTATTATTATTTAATGAACTGGAGTCAAAAAGGCGCCTCCACCAACTTCTAATGGTCAGTTCAGCTTCAGTTAACCTCATCGTTGTTCATTGGAGTCATGCAGTACTAGCACTTGATGGTTGGTTTGCTATGACATGTGTTTGATCTCCTTCAGTTGAGATTAAGTCATTTCTTACACTCCGACTTCAGTTAGGGTTTTGTGAGTCAATTAGGGTTTTGGTCAAGTGGTTAACTGAGTGAGATTGCATGGAAAAGAGTCAGTTAAGCTAGACTCACTCATTGAATTCGAATTGTCCCTTAGGTATTCGAATTCTTGATGGAGTTAAGCTATTGCTCAGCATGGAAATTGTAACCCATTATTGTTTATAAAATATACAGAGAGGAAACCTATTTTGGTTCCAGTTATTTTCCAATTCATGAGTATTTGTTAATAATTCTTTGATGATTTTGATTCCTAGTTCCTAGATCATGTGCAAGAATTAATACGCCTTATATATAGAAGATTTATGCATGTAAGAAGATATAGAGGGGAAATGAATACTGGATGTTATATTGGATTGTTTTCTATTTTTGATCTGTGATTTGTTCTGTTGATTTAATATGATGCAATGTGGATTGATCTGAACTCCTGTGGCACCTTTATTTTTTCTTGTTTTATATTGCTGCTATTCTGATGATGAATGATGAAAATATCTGCATATGAATGGATAATGCAATGCTTTCTACTTATGGATATTGTCATCTTTTAGACATGTTTTCTCCATTGGTAGATCTGTTGTAATGATGAATGAATAATGCGTCATGACAAATAATTTTGTTTCTGAGCAAGTAAGTAGATTAGATCTAGAAATTAAGCTGATGAATCTATGATGCCCCAAATCCTCCTCTATACTGCAGAAACTTGGTTCTGACAACTCTCCCTCGAACATCCTGAGTGAGACCTCATCCACTCTGCGGGTGTTGATGGACAAGGTAAAACTTGTCCGGGCCGATGGTCATGGAGATTGCAGGGTGTTGAGCATCGACAGAGTGGAACCCCTGTCAACTGGGTTTGGTTGGTCGGGACTATGCCAACATATTCTTCATGGTTCCCTTGTCATTTTGAAGTCTTTGACCAAGATTCTTAGTTGGTTTAAATGTTGGTCAATATGCTTTTATGTGTGTGGGTTAACCCCTAGGTTTAATGTTTGCTTGTTGATTTGGATTGGGGTTTTTTGTGTTTGGTTTCTCCTTAGTGTTCATGTTTTTCTGTAGATTTGGTTTGAGGTATTCTTCCATTGTAATGAAATATATATAGAATTTGAATGTAAAAACAATACATTTTTTTACATTACTTTTAAAATTAAGTGTTTTTATTAAATCATAAAATATAAAAGACAAAGAAGAAAATATTTGAAGGGTTACTTAGAGAGAGGATTGGGGATGTTTTGTGGTGGTGAATATCCACTCGCATTTCTATTTCAGTCACCTAACATCATGGGAAGTTCATGAAATGAGGAGCAATGAGAAATAAATGGCACATGGGCCATTTATTTTCACACACATAGAAACATGTGCAATGTTTAGGAACACACATACATTTAATATCGTTCACATGTCTTCCTGCATAGAGGCCCGATAATTTTTGAACTAGGAATGCACACGTGTTTTTGTTAATGTGCGTATTTCTAAATTTTACTACTAGAGCATTCTCGTTGCAACAAAGTGGGTGGAATATTTATGCAGGAACCTTTGTTCCTTCCAGACATGAGATACACTCCTCTCTAATCACCTTCATCTTCTACAGGTTTTTTCTTAGATCTTTTTAAGGCATGTAATTTTAAAAGGAAGCTTTTGTTGTATTTTTTAAACTTCCTTAGTTTATAACTTGGACTTATTCTTGGGCTAAGAATATGTTGTGGCATGGAAAATCATAGATAAAAACAGTAGGGATTCTCCCCAATAAACATTCCGAATTAGCTCATTATTGTTTGGTATTGAGAATCCGTCCGGTTTACGGTCTGACTACCGTAGGTTAAGTAACGATTAAAGTGTTTTAGCAGTTACGGCCCGTTCCACCATGTATATTTTTTATTTTTTTAATGTTTAAGTATGATGTACAAGTTCCTAACTAAATGCAAATGATAGAGATAATGAGGAGGTTCACAATGTGATACGTAGGTTCTTACCTCTCGTCTTACCTCTCTCGCTTCTAAATCACCAACAACAGGAAACTAACTGAGACTCACTAACCTATCCCTAGGGAGAAAAACTATCATTAATGGTGAGTAATGTACTGTATTGCATGCATAAAGAAAAATCATAGATAGTTGTTATTGTTTCTGAACACATGAATATTAATAGAAATATAAACAACAAGATAGCTTATTGTTAATTAAAACATTCATTACTCAATGTGGAAATTTCACAAAAATAAACTAGAGCAAATTCATAGCATGAAAGAATTCAATAAGTTAGAACGATCTCACAGTTTATGGAAATAAGCTGGAAAAGAAATATTTCATATCCAACTATCCCATAGTAAACATTTGAAAAATCCACAGAACTCCTCTAGCAGAAACATATGACTCTTTATTGTAAAATGAAATAGTTCTTCTTACAATAATTTCTCAACATAGTCTAGAAAAAAGGTCATCCTTTCTATCTTAAACTATCCTATACTTATACAAGAGAAAAACTTGTGGGCTGCCCCACATTGTCTTTTAAGCTTCCCCAACCTTTCTTTTCCAAAATTTTGTCCTGTAGCTTGTTCACAAAATTAATACAATATATTAAATTTTAAATCAATATTCCCAAAACATTTTATGAGGAAGGGCCAGCTTGCTCGTTGGTGAACTTTTTCCATGCATTAGCATCAGCTACTATGCTTTCAAATCTGGAATGCCCAAGAAAATGAATGTTAATTTCATATTTGATAGCTTAGGTCTTCACCCCCTCTATCTAGTAGGAATTAGGCACAGCTAGTCCTCTAATAAATGTATGCTCATGACTACATGTTCTACTGCATTTTTCAATATCCATTCATCTAGGTCCTTGACCTGCTAGATTTCTTGCTCATCTTCTTTGTACCTACCATGTAAATGTTTTAGAAATAGTTCATGCTCAAGTAGCACATCTAATATTTTTGTGCATAAGTCTAACATCGATTGTATGTGGAGAGCACTCTCTTGCAAAATTCAGCACAGGTTGTCTTTGTCTTTTTTACTGTTTTCTTGAACTCCTCTGCAACATTGATTGCAAATTCTAGTAATTCATATTTCTTCTTTAATGTTTACTGATCTTTTATGGCTAGGTATACGGGAGATTCTTTATTGGTCTCTACCCAAAACATTCTTCCTTTTATAATTTCCAATATATATTGAGACCTATCCAGGAAATATGAAGTGGTATCTACAATTTCTTCTAGCTTGGTGTCTATCTGCAAAATTTTGCATTTTTCATCTTATATCCATATTTGTATTTGATGGATCCATTTTATTTGAGTCAGAACATGCTCTTTCAAAGGTTCGATGTCAAATTTCTGCTCCATAGCATCCTTTAGTAATGCGGTCAATGAATTTTTTTGTTCTTCTAAGGCTACTACCTACATCTGATATTGCTTCTCCTTTTCTTCCGCAGTAGCCTTCTCCATTTCCAGCTCAGTAATCCTGCTCTCCAACTTGTTCTTTTCTTCACTTAAATTTCCATATGATAACTGAAGATTATCCTTTTCAGTCTCTAACATCTGATGCTCCAGCTGTAGCTTTTGTAATTTAGCTAAGGTAACTGGAGCACTCTTCTATGTGTTCTTTGCAGATATTGCTAGAGCATTCTTATCTGCTTGTAGAGTTTGGCATTACGTTTCTAGAGTCTTGACTTCGCCTATCATGTCTTCATATTTTCTCTTTAGCTTCTGTCTTTCATCTCTTTCCTTCTTTAAGGTTTCCTTCAGTTAGGCTGCAATTTTCTGTGACTGCTCTAGATCAATCATGAGCCTGTCCACATTGTCTTTAGTTGCTAAGGTTAAAGCTACCCCAGCTCTCGCTGTCAACTGCGGATCTTCATGCGTACCATGTAACAATGTCTTGTCTGTCACCATTTTTCCTAGATTTCCCCCAGTATATACATTCTTCTCAGTTATTTTAACGATTATTTTCTTTTCTTTGTCATAAAAAATGGTGTTAAAATCAGGAACTTCCTCCCCTTCAGTAGGCATGAAAGGAATCAAATCAATTTTAGAAATTGAAGCCTCTCCTAATATGTTGCCAGAAGATAGAGCAGGTTCCAAAGGATTAGGATCGGATTGTCCTTGCTCTTGATCTATTTGGTTTTGTACTTCTTGTGCATCAACTTACTCTGTACGATGCTTCTCCTTTTGGGATTTTGTTAGCCTGAAGACCTCACTTTCTTCTTGTTTCTTCTTTATTTCAGCTTCCTCTTTTCTTTTGCATTCTTCTTCTTCCTTCCTAGTCGCTTCTTCAACAGCTCATTTCTTTTCTTCCTCTTCAATTCTTAACCAATTTTCTACTTCCTGTGCTAATATTCTAGCATCTTCTTCTCTTTTCCTGGCCTCTCCTTCTTCTAACTTCTTAGCCTTTTCTGAAGTCTTTCCTTTTCCACCCATAGTTGTTGTTTTTTCTTGAATCTTTTCTTGAGGGCTATTATGTTCTTTGCATTGTAGAATGTCTCTTCATCTTTATCCCAAAAGTCAGTGTACTCAAAATGGATTTCAACTTCTTTACAATAGTTAGCTACTTTGTTATGGGAGTCATTTCTATGAAAATTCATTTCTCCAAAGCAAAAATATTCTAGCTCTTTAACAAACTATGATGCCTACTTTACCCTTGAAAACTTATATCTTCCAAGTAAGAAAGGTACTGCAGGGTACATTGCCTTCTTATGTTCAAACAAGAAACTTCCTACTCCATCAATGTATAGCTGTCTGACTGCCTCCTTATGGAGTACATAATCTGTAGCATATTTCGGGACTAGAGAAGGAGCTCTGGAGCCACCATACATCCTTACATATAATCCATCCTCCATCAAATAATAATCCCCAAACTATTGTATGACTTTAAATGCCTCTCCGGACATGCAATTACATTCAGTCAAGAAAATTAGAGTATATAAGGGCATAATGCAATGCTCACAAATTTCCCTATAATAACTGTAATACTTATGTCCCCACAACAATTTACAGGCTGCGTATACTGGGGTTCTTTCCTTCTCCCAGTTGCATTTCAAAGCAGGGAAAGTCTAGGTGCACAATATGCAGTCAATTAGAATAGAGCTCATATTAAAATTCAGATTTCTTCTGAGATACTCCTCCTAAGGCTGCACTTATACATGAAGAAAGGTTGTTCAACACTATATTGGGCCAGTTGAAGATGGTTCATTGTGTAGCCATGAAAATGATAACCGGTATCCAGCCTATATTGAAACTCTTCCCATGTGCTCTGCCAAAAATATTGTTGAGCATGAATGCAATAAACCTGTAGGGAGCGTGGAGAGTAGAGGTGTCATATTCGCCAGAAGGTCTGGTTCGAAAATTCTTTCCTGGTATCATCATTCTCTTTACAATTTCTACCAGGTCTAGACCTGTGGTGAACATAAATGGTATGCCATGGAGACATAGGCAGGGCTATATGCATGATAGCCTTGCTTTGCAGTGTTTTCTAGAATCATTGTCATCACATTTTCCCTGGGCAGAATCCAACCTATTGCTTCTGAACAGGGAAATAATTTGGGACTCATAGCTACTTTAATCAAGGTTGACTTCTCAATGTTTGCATAGATCGTCAGTTCTTCAAACCCAGAATCAGGTACATTCTGGTTTGAGATCGTTCTAAATATTTCTCCCCACTTGTAGTCTGGTTCAGCTCCAATGAAGGCTTTGGTGTCTTCATAGATGAACTCTACTTTGGTGATTATTTCTACCTCAAACTCTCCTTCAGCCATATGAGATTTCTTCTTTTGTCTCTTTGACATGTTGTTGTTATAGCAATCAACCTGTCACTATCAAATAACATGTTTTAGGCTAACTAAGCTCTTAGCAAGTGCTTATAGCAACACACAAGAAAATATACCAATTTATTTACCTCCTCGACATGCATGTTGTTAAAATAAGTTAAACACAGTCTTTATGAATGAAATATTTAACCAAAAAAATCATGGAAACTGCTTCCTAAATTTTCCTAAGCTCCCCTATCTCAAAACCTTAATCGACTGAAAAAATTTCGTCTCACATAGGTACTTATCATACTGATTCTACCACTGGATCTCAACACAATTTCAATCTAAAAAAGAAAACCATGTGTAGCAACTATCTTCGAGAAAAATCCTAATCAACTAAAGAAATAACACTCCTGAGTTCCACAGGAAAAATTCGCTGCAAGAAAAATGGCTTACTAACCCCCGACCAATCATGAAAAGACCAAGAAAAGGGTGGTGCAGACAGCGAAACGCCTATCTGCACCATGCCCTAACAACTCGCGTCGATGCAAACACATCCATAATGCTTCAACGACATACAGACTCGGACTCCCACAATAATGAGACTTCAAATAGCTAACCCCCCCCCCCCCCCCCCAATGTAAAACATCCATGAAATCACCGTAAGGAAGCAAAAAAAATCCTAACCTTCTATGCAAAAAAGAAAACCTAACCTCCAATGCACTTAACGGTTCAAAATCAACCAATACTACCCAAAGTGACAATGCTATGGGTAAACCTACCTGTCAAGAGCGATGTGAGTGATCGGATGAGCTGAAAATCCACGGGTGCAAAGAAAAATGAACCAGGTTTTGATAGCTATGTGTGAACGAATTCTTCGGACTGCTTATATAGTGCAAACAACAAATCCAAATGCTAAATGAAAAGTCACATTTCCACACATATATACCCATGATTGGGCAGGAAACTATCGGCAGACAAAAATTAAATCAATCAGAAGAATAAACTTGAGGATCACCGCAATGGAGGGCGCGAATAGAACTATGAACCTGGTGATATGTTGAGTCAATCAGACGTCATAACCACTAAGTTATACCCTCAGAACCAAAAACTGATCCTATTTCGCAATATCGGCAATGTAATGTTCTACCATCACGGGCTGTACTATTGGAATGGGTATTGGAACTTCGACAGAGTTAGACTCTTCGAAGTCAGTAGAAAGAACATGATGCTTTTGGAACTCCTCAGAATTATCCTCCCACGACCCCGTATGAGATAGACACTATACTCTGTCTTGCTCCGGTCAATCAACCGATAGCGAATAAAACATTATCGGATATCGGAAGGTGAAAGAAAACAGTTGATCGAACAAATATCACACTAAAACCCGTAACTTTGGCAAATCAATCCCGAGGATAAAAAACCTAGCTCCGATGTATCATCGAGGGAGTCCAAAGGCACTTGGCAGGCTTGGTGGTTTTGCTTTCGCAACATCAGAAAGGTAGTACACTATGCTTCCGATATCGAAAAAGTAGTTGACTAAGCATCCGATACAGAAAAGTGAAAAAAAACCAAGTTTTTTCAAGAAAATTCTGAACTCAAGGAAACCATGGTAATAAAAAAATACTCCTAGTCCAGTTTGAAGAAAAACAAATACAAAGGGGGGCCCTAAAATTGAAAATTTTGGGGGAAATAGTTGTAGCCACAACAATTGGCGACTACCTGGTGAACAGAGATCTCTGAACAATTTACTCTTTGATCAACAGGCTATTTTGATAATACCAACTTGCTAAATTCTTTAAGATAACCAGATTTCCCAAAATGTAAGATGTATGCACTTTAATCATTGATTATAGTCCAAGTTAAGGAACAAGGTAACCAAGATTTCAAAGTCTAGATAACTCTTTTGAGGCCAAGAGTATGAGTTTCGTTTTACCTGTGTCTTTGAGTAGTTTCCAACATAGACACCACAGGATCGTAACATATGGTAAACATATATATCCATTTGTTCCTCATTTCCATGCCATTTTGCACTTTTTGTTCTTTTCGATGTTTATCCCCTTTTTGAGTCCTCCTCTTTTCCTTCTTTTTGAATTTTGATTCAGGCTCCTCTATCCATAGTGTCCTTTTGTGTGAGAGATATTTTAATTTCAACTCATAGACGGAGAAGAACTTTGGAAATCCCATGCATACATATGTGGTTCAACACGTGTTTTGATACATTTTTCTTTTTCAGGAGATTTTGACTCTCATTAACCTCTTGGCTTTCAATTCATGGCATGGAATTATTTAAATATAATACATTGTTTACCTTGCTTCCTTTCCATGGGTCTTTTGCTGTCACCCCCTAGGATAGCTTTTAATGTGAGATGGATGGAGCCTCAAAATAGTACTCTGGACTTTTCTATCTAAGTTATTTCACAAGGATTAAGCAAGACCTCAATTTGTTCATAACCATTTTAGAAAATATGCTAAACTTGAAGAAAGTTTTATTTTTATTTTTATTTTTTATATTTTTTTTATATGAATCAATAGCAGGTAGTCTTGTAGTCAAATATTTAAGTTAATCTAGAATTATGATGAGCTCCATACAACCAAAAGTAGTGTTGTTTTATTTGACCATAAGCAAACAAACATTTACAAGCAATCAGACTCTAATCAAATAAAGAAAACAACTGACAATACCCTAAAGTAAGCAACAAAACTAATGTTTATTTATGTACAAGAAATCCAAATAAAAAATGATCAATAAAAATAAGGCTTCAGAACTAAACCATTTACTCGTAATTTCTCTTCCCATCCCTGTAAGTCCTGAAACTTGTAAGTCAAGGGGTCTAGCTTTGCTGCAATTTGAAAAGGGCATACCCATAACTGCTGAAACTTAGTGTGCTTTCCCTTCTCATCATGCGGGTGATCCCACTTAAGAACTGGATCTCCTACTTCGAACTCTTTGTTCTCAGCTTTGTGCTTCTCAAACCAACGCTTCACTACTTCTTATTGATGCTTAAACCTTTCCTTGGCTTTGGACCTAGACTCTTTTGACTTCAACAGATTATAGATTCTGATTTGTAGAACTTCATTGTTAGTACCCCTAGACTCTTGGGCTATTATGGAAGATGGAAATAGAAAATTAGGAGGGAGGACAGATTCTTTTCCATAAATGAGAGGGTATGGTGACACACCTAAGGAATTCTTGGGTGTGACTCTATTAGCCCATAGAACATTAGGTAATGCTAAATTCCAGCTCCTTTGATTTTCTATTACGGTTTTCCTTAGAATTATAATCAGAGTTTTTTTTGTGGATTCTGCCAAACCATTTCCTTGTGGGTAATAATTTGCAGAATGATGCAACTTAATTCCTCTTTCATTAGCAAATGTAGTTAATCTAATAGAAGAAAAGTAAGTAGCATTATAAAAAAAACAGGGAAATTGGAACCCCAAACCTGGTCATAATGTGATTCTATAAGAAATCCATAACTGCATATTCATTTACTTTTCGTAATGGAATAGACTTGAACCATATGGTTAAGTAATCAGTTGCTGTCAACATATACTTGTGCTGCAAGGATGAATTTGGATTTATTTCACCAATAATATTGATTCCCCATTGTTCAAATGGTTCTGATATAATTACTGGTTTTAATGGTGCCGTTGCTTTAGCTTGTCTTCCAACACATCTCTAACAAGCATCACATTTTCCAACATGAGCATGATCATCCTTAAATAATGTAGGCCAGTAATATCCAACTCTGAGAATCTTATGTGCTGTTGTGTCCCCCAAAAAGTGACCTCCAGCAGGTCCATCATGCAATTCTTCTACGACTTTCTTTGCATCTTCTTGTTCTAAGCACCTAAGAAAGACTCCATCATAGTTCTTTCTGAACAATACTCCATCAATGATCTGATATAAAGCTAATATCAGACATAATGCTCATCTTTTATTGAGACTTCAATGCTCCGACAAATACCCTTCTTGGGGATAATGAACTAGGTCCCAATACCAGGATTCTAGAGCTGTAAACAGAGGACATACATCCATCATATGCAGTTCAACTTCATTATATCAGCTACTTTCTTCATTGTTTTGACCTTCTGCCATTAGTTAACACAATCCTTGTCCTTTAACTATGGATGCTAGTTTGAACTCAAGATCGTATTCTTGTAAAGTAGTCACCCAGTTGCCTCTTCTTTCCCCTGATCATTTTTGCACAAAAAGAGATCGTACAGCCAAGTGTGGAATTATTACTTTGGTGAGATTCTTAAGTATATATGGCCTGAATTGTTTTACCACTTTAAAAACTACATAAGCTTGTTTGTCAACTGTTGGATAATTCAATTCAGCCCCTTGCAGACTAGTGCTCACAAATGATATGGGGTACTCATCTCCCCCATATTCTTTCTATGTAAGCACAACTACTAATGAATCATCAGATGCAAAAGTGTACAGAATAAAATCCTTTTCAAAATTTGGACTTTTGAGTGATGGTGCATGAACAACAAATGTTTTTATCTTGCTGAATGCATTCTTCTCCAAATCAGTCCATTTGAACCACACACTCTGTTTAACCAGTTGCTGCAAAGGTTTGACGATTTGAGAAAAGTCTGGTACAAATATTCGCACAAAGTTGATTGTCCCCATAAAATATTGCATACCCTTTTTATTATGGGGTAAAGGGATTTGTTCTATGACTTTAATCCTCTCCGGGTCTATGGAGATTCCTTTCTTAGAAATGACATGACCCGACAGCTTTCCTTTTGTGACTGCAAACACACATTTCTTGGGATTTAGTGAAATACCATATTTCCGACAACACTTGAAAATCTATTTCAAATGAAATGCATGCTCTTCTCTCTTCTTCAAAAATATTGTGACATCATCTAGATAAACCACGGAAAGCTATATCCATGGCCCTCTGGAATGTAGCTCCAGCGTTAATAAGTCCAAAGGGAATCCTTCTATATACAAAAGTTCCCCACTTGGTTCTGAAAGTGGTTTTAAGCCTATCTTCTTCAGCTACTAATACTTGATTATAACCGAAGAATCCATTTAATAATGAAAACAATTCAGAACCTGAAACCATTTGTAGTATTTGCTCCATGGGTGGGACCGGATAATTATCTTTATTTGATGCACGATTAAGATTTCTTATTTCTCCGGAATTTTTCCGTACTAGCACCAAATTAGAAACCCATTCCGAATGTCTGACTTTAAATATGATTTTAGCATCCAGCAACTTTTTTACCTCACTTTGAATTAAAGGTTCCAGCTTAGGATGCATCTTTCTCGAAGGTTGTTGGAAAGGATTGATTCCACCTTTGATAGGGATAACATGTTGTATGATCTTTCTGTCATAAGTTTTAGATCTTCATAGGTTTAAGAAAACACATCCTTGTACTGCTTGAATAGATTGATGAACTTACTCCTTTCTCCTGGAGAACAACACTTCCCCAAATTTACATAGTTGGGTTCAGCTTCAGTCCCTAAATTTATCAGCTCAAATTGTAAGGATGAGCTTAGCTTTCTGAATTTGTTATCTAAATCAAACATTCATTCCAAGGTCCTAACTCCTTTAGGAATAAATTTCCTAAATTTTAATTATGCTTGATGTTCTTCATCGTCTATTATTGCTCCTTTGAAAGTATCGTCATTCATCAAACACTCCAAAATTTGCTGATCATTGTCAAAAGCCCGTAGATTTGTGATCATATCTCGAGCAGAAGGCCTGAAAAGTAATTCAATAGAGCATCTATTATTTGAAGGTACTAATCTTGCGGCTGAGGTAACTAGTAAATTAGCTGCTGCATTCTTTAATCTAGGAATGGACACAATAGTGAATGCATGAAAATTTATCAGCAAATCCCAAACTTCATTTTGGTAAGCCTTCAAATGTGGTGAAATGCAATGTATTTTGTTACGAATTTACTTAACAACAATTTCAGAGTCTCTATTGGCACCAGGATTTTGAGCCCCCAAGGTCGAGCAGGGGGGAGGGGCCCGCTCCCAGGCAACAATGGAACCACTTTCGACTATGCCTCTGGACCTATGCAGTCAGAGAGGGATCTCTCGTTTTGTCTTTGAAGTCTACTCTGCGTAATATTTTTAGTCAAGGATAATCAGGGGGCCAGGATCCTTAATGGGACAAAGGGTATCAAAGTGAGATGTAAGGTGGGATTATCGAGGTAAGGGACCATTGGCAATGTAGTCGAAAACCTACGTGGGTAATACTTGCATAAGGAAAGGAATGGCATGGGGTTGCAAACAGAGGCAAGGTAGCCATCGATATCCCAATTAGAAGATCTTTAGAGGGCGGTAGGAGAATGAGAGAGAAAATCCCATCACATGGAGCACCAATGAGATGAATTCCATGCATCTTTAGAAAGAAAATTAATAAATGTCTGGAACAATAGCTAGAGCATAGAGAGTATGAATACCTAACTATTATGCACTAAGTTGCAGACATGAAAGCAATCAACAAACTGGAATGAAAATAGGAAGCACATTACAATGTAAAGAAGGTACATATTGGGAGAAGCAACGACACATGAATCTATGCCATTAGAAACAACTCTTCCTCTACAATTTTATTCATAACACATGCATCAAATCTTATTTACAATGGAGAGCCTCATCCCTAGAATGTTTCCCAATCCAACCAACTCTCTTCCTCCCTCTATCGGAAGTGTATTTATAATATTCTAATGATGAGACTCTCGATTTGAAAATTGTTACAAGTCACTATCATGCGTTAACAATATAGTGAGTGGAACTATCGCCACGTTTTACAAATATAAAAAATAAACATTATGGAAGTGCGGTGCGTGATAACATGGACTGACAACGCAGAGCTTTCTTTCATTCTACTTTGTGAAAGTGATTCCCATGCAGTATGCTGACGACCAATTGTTTACTTAGGCTAATTCGGGTACATATTTCTGCTTCTTCGACCAACCTGCTTCTTACAGACCACGTCATTCAAAGGCTGACAAGAAGACCCAAATCCACCACCCGATCATTTTTATGACCCATCCTTCATCTAGTAACACTGTTGTAGGAGGAGGCTAGAAAGAAGGTGGTCATGCACTTGGTGATGATAAATGACTTAAGAAGCTTATCATCCTTGTACCCCTTTCCTCCTCCTATGAGGAGTGTTTTCCCACGAGCCATGCACTTGGGTGTGCGTTTGACCCTCTCCTCACCCACGACCAAACAGTCAAGTGGAGATCCTATGGGTGGTGTCAAAGGCTCCGTACCCACACTACAACAAAAACTGGATTTAGCGTCGAATTTAGCGCCGGATTTTAGTGTAATTTTTTCCTAATTGTGGTGAACAATCCGGTGCTAAACTAGATGCTATTGTACATTTTCGTAAAACGTCGTCTATTGCATCTTTTTTTCCGTCCTTTTTAACATCCATTTTTGTGTCCATTTTTGCGCCCAATTTTTTGCATCTAATGTTACGCCTTTATTTGTGCCCAATTTTTCAACTTCTATTACATCTTTTTTTGCGTCATTTGTTACATCCTTGTTTGCACCCAGTTTCACGCTCATTTTTGCATTCAATGTTGCGTCTTATTTTGCTCCTAGTTTTTCATCGAGTCTTGCACCCAATTTTGCACCATGTTTTACATAAAATTATGTGTCCAATTCTGCATCCAGGTTTGCATCCAATTTTAGGCCCAATATTACGTCTAGTTTTGCATCCAAATTTACTTATAATGTTGCATCCCCATTTGCATCTAATTTTGTATCTTGTTTTACGTCTTTTTTTGTATCCATGTTTGTGCCAAATGTTTCATCTCGTTTTACGTCATATTTTGCATCTAGGTTTGCACCTAGTGTTGCATCCCGATTGATGTCTTTTTCTGCATCTATGTTTGAGCCCAATTTTGCACCTAGTGTTGCGCCTAGTGTTGTGCCTAGTTTTGCACCCATGTTTGTATCTAATATTGCATCTAGTTGTGTTTCTAATGTTGCATCCCATCTTGCATTCAATATTACGTCTAGTTTTACATCCAATGTTTTGTCCCTTCTTGCATCTAAAATTGTGTCTCGTTTTAAGTTTTTGTTTGCGCCAAATGTTGCTTCCAGTTTTGCACCTGGTATTACGCCTAGTTTTATGTCCATCAATACACCATATTTTGTGGTCAATTTAATGTCCAATTTTACATCTAGTTAGGAATCCACTTTTTCATCTATTGTTGCGTCTAGTTTTGGACCTATTATTACATCTAGTTTTGAGTCATTAATTGTGTCTAGTGTTGAGTCTCTTTTTGCATCCAATTTTGCATTTAGTGTGACATCCATTTTTGTGTCCACATTTGCGTCTAACATAAGGTTGGATTTTGCGTCCACTTTTTTTTTTGGTGTGACATCCACTCTTACATCATGTTTTGCATTTAGTATTGCTTCTAATATTGCATCCATCTTGCACTACTATATTTTTTACCTTTAGAAATACATTGCAATATCATTAGGGCATGGAGGAATCGAACCACCAATCTCCTGCTTGTAAAGCAGGTGCTCTTCCATTGAGCTAGCACCCTTTAAGAATCGGGAAGATGAGCAATATTAACACATAGATTTCATCATTTGTAATTCTAATAAAAGACAATAAAAACCAAAGAAAAACATGTTTAAAATCCAATTTATTTTTCCAAACACACTAATAAGCAAAAAAATCTACCATGCTCAGGAAAAAAAATATCCTAAACAATTACACAATCTTATTGTCATGCAACCATTCAATATTGACATGCAACCATTCAATATTGACATGCAACCATTCAATATCCCCCTACACCCATTTCATGGAAGGTCACCCTTTAAGAGGATAAAATGCTTTAGTTCACTAGTTTTCAAAAAGTGTTGCAACTCATTGGATATGCAATCATATTCCTCATACAAAAAAAAAATGAACACATCTTGTTTAACCAAGGCCAACATGTAAAAAGTTCTTAATGGGAAAATGGTTCATTAATTTGTGTTAATCTCTATATGAATATTATTATATAAGAACAAAAAGTGGATTTGGATGTGGTGCCTCTATGTTAATTGTTTGAGTATTATGGTAAAAGTCTTTGTAGCATAAGCAAGGAGCCTCTTATGGACTCTCTTGCAACATTTGTGTTGCACCAAGTACTTGCATCACTCTAAAGAAAGGTCAAGGCATAGCATTCACTGTGATGTACAAGAATGCATGAACAATGCCATAATTAGCCTCTCATAGCCCATCCTCACCCACAAATGTCAAAATGACAAGTTCTTGCCTTGCTTTCTGGAAGAATGAGAAGTTGCTCAAGAACAATGGATGGAAACCATTGTCATGAATGCTAAGCTAGCTAATGATGGATAGGAGTCCACTTTGAATGAAAACATAATTGATGTTCATGGATTTGTGTGATTGCCTCCTCTCAAGCCTTAATGGCAAAGCTTTAGGGTTGCTATATTTTGGGTGCTAAGTGACATTTATGGAAAATCACTAAATGTGAATTCCCAGCTGCCAATTTTGATAACTATTTTTATGCTCTTTAAGCAATTTGGATTAACATTTTAAATTTTATTAGGTTGTGACATAAGCTACACAACCCACTGTTTATGTATAAATGTGTAAAATGTACATTGATATTATTAATAGTTAAAAGAAGCAATATACAAACAAAAAAACTCATCATATCAAAATCAATCTGAATAAGAGCAACAATCAATAGCACTCACCTTCCTTCACATGACAAATGGACTAACTTTGGAGAATTCTCTCAAAGTAATATTTATCCCATCATGGAATCATAACATAGCAATAATTATGTATTTTAACTCACTAAACACATAAGGGATGTATTTTTCATAGGAGGGACTACCCACCTACTTTAAGCTTGGACTTCAATATTTGTCATGGTCAGTGATAGATGGTGATGGAATTTTTACCATGCTTGCTTTTATTTTCAACCATGGCACTAAAACGGAAAGCATAAATGGCATATTCGGTTGGGTTGAAATAGAAGGAGAATTTGGTCTTCCAGGAGATTTAACAATTGATCAGAATGTTGTTGCGACTATCTATTTGTTGAAGGTAGCTCATTCACTTGCTTTTATAGAAGGATACATCAAGTGGTACTGCAATTCTTCATTGCTTTCAGATGATAGTGACAAGATTAGGCAGCAAGAAAATGGCTTGGCTGTGGATTTTGTAAAAGGGTCCAAGGTTCAAGTGCATGTTGAGTGGCTGAAATTTTCATTAACTCACACTGATGATATGCTTCGTATAGATGTTGTAGAATTGTTGTTCTTAAATCCAAAGACATCAAGCTTGGTATCCGGC
>LPNX011061417.1:259375-285482 GCA_001517045.1 Pseudotsuga menziesii | reverse complement strand
GATGTGATTATATGGTGATGACGATGATGATAGTAATGATGAAAATGACAATGAGAATAACATGAGAAATGATGATGATGATCCTTATAAGAAAGTGTTTGTAGAGGTAAATAAACCCAGTTTCACTACAAGCTCCAAGATTAAAATGTGCTCAATCATAGTTATAAGTTATGCATGCTTAAAATTGTAACCGTATCCCACTTGTTATGCATGCTTTAAATGGTAAACATATCCCATATGCTTTAAATGATAACGATGATGAACTAGATGACAATGATAGTGATGATGTTTTTTATGATGACGATGATGGAAATGATGATCATCATCATCTTCGTCGTCATCTTTGTCATTGTCACCATGATTATCACAATAGTCATCTTCATCGGCATAATCATCAATCATGTCATCATCATCACCATTGTCATTGGCATCATCATCATTGTGATTATTGACATTTTCATTAGTTATTCATAATTACCATTGGCATAAGAAATAACATCTACCCAAAATATGTGATTAGTGGAAAAGGGTCATGGAGGACACATACACTTTATGCATGCCAAATAACAACTTATTTTTTAAGATGATCAACATCATCATTCTCATTGTATTCATCATCATTGTCATTGTCATCATCATCATTCATTTCATAGCCATCATAATCATTGTCAATGTCGTCATTGCCATTATCCTGATCATCATCATTGTCATCATTCTCCTCATTATCAACAATATTATCATCATCATCGTAGCCATCCTCAATATCATAATCATTATCCTCATTGTTATCTTCAACATCTGGGTATCAAACGGGATGCAAAAGTGGATAAAAACATGGATGCAAAAAAGGATGCACCAAAAGTAGGTGCAAAAGTGGGCGCATAATGGAATGCACCAAAAATGGATACAAAAGGGGATGCAAAAGTGGATGCAAAAAATTATGCAATCGTGGAAGCAAAACATAATGAAAAAAGTGGCGCAAAAGTGGATGCAACCATGGATGTAAAATTGGATAAAAAATTGGATGCGAAAGTGGATGCAACAAAAGTAGATGCAAAAGTAGTCGTAACACCCAACTCAAAACCCGATGCAAAAGTGGATACAAAAATGGATGCATAAAGGTATGCAATAACTGATGTAAAATTGGATGCAAAAAAATATGCAAACGTGGATGCAAAAGTTGAAGCAAAAGTGGGTGTAAAAGTAGGCACAAAAATGGGTGGGAATTGGGACGCGACAAAAGTGGATGCAAAAGTGGATGCAATAGTAGACGCAAAAAAAGATGTAAACATGGATGCAAAATGGGATGCAAAAAGAGATGAAAATGTGGGTGCAAAAGTGGACAAAAAAATGGATGCAAAAGTGGATGCAAAAATGGCTGAAACAAAATGAGATGCAAAACTAGACTCAAAACAGGATGTAAAATTTGATGCAAAACTTGGTGCACGAAGGGATGCAAAAAAAGAAGTAGAAGTGGATGCAAAAGTGGATGTAAAAAAGGATGCAAAAGTGGATGAAAACAAGGGCGTAAAAGTTGAAGCAAACATAGACGTAAAAGGGGGCGCAACAAGAGTAGATGTACAAACTAGGCGCAAAATTAGGTGCAAAACTAGGCTCAAAACCTATCACAAAACTTGATGCAAAACCTGGTGCATAACCAGGTGCAAAACCCGGTGCAAATTACGCCACAATTCGCGCTAGATTTAGAACAAGGACGCAAAAAACGCCTAAAATAGCACCAACCCGTGAAATTGCGCCATTTTGTCCAAAAAATGAAGAAAAATACACTAAAAGATGGTCTAGATGCAAAAAAGGATGCAAAAAGAGACGCTAAATCCAGTTTTTGTTGTAGTGCCACCTAGTCCCAAAATGAGCATTCGCTCCAATAGTTCTGCCACCACTATGAGCTGGGACTTCAGAGGTGTTAGGATTATTAATCCTCCCTTGTCCAATTTGGTCATATGTCTAAATCGGGAGTCATGTCTAAATCGGGAGTCCATCCAGTCTATTTATAGTCATTAGCACCATTGGGTAAACTTGACCTAATTGGGGCACATGTTTCAGTTACTAAAGTGTGGGGAACACTAATTGAGGCTCACTTCCACTTACTGCACTTGATTGCATAAGTTTAAGAGCCTCCTAGATCAATCCCTACAATTTAGGAAGCCACTAGGAGTGCCGAAACCAACCAAGGTCAGTTCACTTCAATTAATGACTAGTCAAGCTAAGTTAGGAGTCAGTTACATTCAGTTCAAGTCCTCCACATTTAGTTAGTGCTAGGTTTACTTGACTACACACATGTGGGGTGCATTTCTCACCTACCACAGTCAGTTAACCATTAGTCAACACTAAATTAACACTTGAGTTGTGTTTTAGAGCTCCGATGAACTTCGGTTATGGTTTAGACAAGGACAGTTAACTACTGGGTCCTCCGATAGTGATTTAGACAAGGTCTTGGTTACCTACAGTCAAGTAGAGTCTAATCAATTCGAACTTCCTCATGTGGATTCGAATTGCTTGTGGCTATTAAATCCATTGTACTTCATTGTAATTATCTATCTAGTTACTCTTTGATTAATGAAAAGCATTCACAGCTGCAAGCCATTTTTGCACTATTTCATTCTTCAATAACTGAGTAAATTGTGTGATCTATAATGTGAGTTGTGTGTTTGTCTACATATCTATGTGCTCAATTTAATATGGTATCAGAGCCTCGACGGACAAGGCACTTCTCCTCCTCAGATCTCCTACTCGATCATTTTTTTTGTTTTGCAGGTACAACTTCGAAATGATTTCATCTCTGATGAGACAAGGTATCTGTCGGGTGTCTATTGGAGTCAATAAAGAGTGTTTTAGTAAGATTAATTGGTTGAATAAAAGTGATGGAGCTTTTGGAACAATAGCAACAGATCTTTCTCCTAGCTTGCGCTACCTCATTAGATCTATTGAAGACCCGAAGGAACTTTGGACAAGATTGGACAGAACCTTTGGAATGATTTATGAGGATCATAATAGCACATTGGAGAGTAGATCCAGAACCATAAGCATCCTTGATCCAAAAATCTTGGCCTCCACTCTCTCTGATGAAGTTGTTCCAGATAAAGAAGAAGCAGAAGCTTCTACACAGTCAATTCAAATTGAAGATAGTCTCCATGCAGTGACTCCTTCTCCTGATGCTCTAGATGTTCATGAGATCTTTGATATCTCATCTTCTCATATTGCTGAAACAGAATAATACATTCGAATCTCTGATATTGAAGAAAAATTCTGCTTCACTTCCATGCAAACATTCATCGGTGATTTTCCTTTAAATTCGGTGCAAAATTTACCAGTAATTGCTTCCGAAAGTGAAGAGAAATTTGATTTTTATTCCTGTAATGTTGCTGCTGGTGTGAAAATATGTGATACCTTGGATATTTTCGAAGAAATATCAGATTACCAAAGTTATCCATTCGCTCCCCATGATCTAGTTTTTCCAGCAAATTCCTCCAGGATTGCATGCACCAAAATTCAGAATTTTGAAGAAGAAGAAAGCCGTGCATCCACCGTCTCGGTTAACCATTTATTTGAATCTAATATTAACCTTATTGGATCTGATATGATCTTATTTAAATCTGATCTAATATTTCTTGGTTTAATATATCAAATTCATAATCTTTCAGTATTGCCTGTAGCTGTTCTCATCAACGGTGTGAAGAAACAAGTACCGCAAGTCTCCTACAAAATTGTTGTTGGGGATTTGATTCTATTTCACAGTTTTGGATATGTTTTGAACCTATTTAGATCTGATTTACTTTCTTATTTGATATTATTTGGTTCATATTTTAAAATCCAAAAGCATTCAGTCATGCTTGTAGCTGCTCTCACCAATTCCGGTGTGAAAAATCAAGTACTGCACTTTCTCTTCAAAACTGCTGATGGGGATTTGGTGTTAGTTTCCTCATATGAGGTTTCTGATATTTTATTATGTGATTCATTATCTATTTCAGAAGCTATATCAGACTATGGAGCTCCAGCATTCGCTCTCAACAGTTCCAGTGCTTCTCTACCATTGATCACATGCTCATCTTCTCACAGAACTAGTAAAGAGGAAGATTTTCTGCATCCGCCTGGACACCTGCTCCTAACAGTTGGGGATGTTCTTACCACTCATGGTTTGTTGTTCATGGATGCAACATATCAGTTTCTTGAGTGTTCCTCACATTCTCTGAATTCTCAAGAATCTTTTCTCACTTTTCAGTTGACTTCAGTTGCTCTACATGGGTCAAGTCTTCATCCGGCAGCTGTCTATATTTCTGATTTAGTTGAGAATATCATTCTTCTTCTAAAGAGGAAGATTCCTCCAGACATAATGATGGAGAGGTTCACATGCCAGGCCCCAGGATACCTGTGCACAGAAGAACCAGATTGATCTTGATTCTACCTGCTTAATTAGAAGGGGGGGGTTTTTTTCCCATGTGGTTTTTCCCCAGCACCTTGTTTTTGAGCAGTTATCTTAATTTACTTGATGTAATGGGTGACCTATGGTCTTCGTTACCAGGGCCCACAGATTGTCCAAGCTAGCATTCAGGGGGGTGTTAGGATTATTAATCCTCCCTTGTCCAATTTGGTCATATGTCTCAATCGGGAGTCATGTCTAAATCGGGAGTCCATCCAGTCTATTTATAGTCATTAGCACCATTGGGTAAACTTGACCTAATTGGGGCACATGTTTCATTTACTAAAGTGTGGGGAACACTAATTGAGGCTCATGACCACTTACTGCACTTGATTTCATAAGTTTAAGAGCCTCCTAGATCAATCCCTACAATTTAGGAAGCCACTGGGAGTGTCAAAACCAACCAAGGTCAGTTCACTTCAATTAATGACTAGTCAAGCTAAGTTAGGAGTCAGTTACATTCAGTTCAAGTCCTCCACATTTAATTAGCACTAGGTTTACTTGACTACACACATGTGGGGCGCATTTCTCACCTACCACAGTCAGTTAACCATTAGTCAACACTAAATTAACACTTGAGTTGTGTTTTAGAGCTCCGATGAACTCCATTTATGGTTTAGACAAGGACAGTTAACTACTAGGTCCTCCGATAGTGATTTAGACAAGGTCTTGGTTACCTACAGTCAAGTAGAGTCTAATCAATTCGAACTTCCTCATGTGGATTTGAATTGCTTGTGGATATTAAAGCCATTATACTTCATTGTAATTATCTATCTAGTTACTCTTTGATTAATGAAAAGCATTCACAGCTGCAAGCCATTTTTGCACTGTTTCATTCTTCAATAACTGAGTAAATTGTGTGATCTATAATGTGAGTTGTGTGTTTGTCTACAGATCTATGTGCTCAATTTAATAAGAGGTCTTGACTACAACTAGGAGTGTTGGAGGGATGTTGTTGGGATGTCAAAACCCATGCACTGCACATCTAGAGGCCGGGTTGTGTAGAAGCATGTGAACCCCCCTTGGTATTTAACATATGTGCCCCGGTGGTTGGCGATTTTCTGGTATGGATAACCAAAACACAGATCTATGTTTTCCTACCAAGAGTACCCCTTGTCAAACTAACTTCTTGAACCACACAGTCATGGTTGTCTATGAAGGACCTCGACACTTCTCGGCATTCAACTCTATACTTCTTATCATCTACACATTTCCACGTCTCAAAATACCTTTGGGAGATGGCGTTATATAGGGCGATCTGACACAACCCAGAAAGAGCTATACCCATCCTTCTGACGTTCAACATATTATCCGATATGGGAAAGATTCCAAAGAATTTTTGTGTGGCTGCCAAGTTGGTTTCAAGGGATATGGATTTGATCTTTCTTTCCCTTTTAATTACCGTGGTGATGGCATCGGTCTACTTTAGTTCGTCGCCTCCCTCAGCTTCGTGTAAATTCCAAGTCTGTCACCTCAACAAATCAACCCTCCATCTTTCTCACAGCTCCCTTCGAAGTGAACCACATGCCACACTTGTGAACTGAGGAAATTAGCATCGCTGGCCAAGACTTTCACCTTAGGCTCATCCCAAATTGTGTCGAAGGAATCATCTAGTCTGCAATGGGGAAATATTACATGTGTTAACATATCCTCCATTGTCATCTCCGCACTAGATGTGAAACCTGTACCCTAGGAGCCTTCCCAGCCATCCGATCCGAGGAATATTTCATGTCCACCGTCCACGTTCCATTCCATCTGCTGCCAAATTTTATCCTTTGAACACTGCAGGAAGTTCTATATCATGACATGTTCTCAACCATCAATGGTGACTGACCCTTCATGCAGCTGTAGATCTGAGTGGGCCCCACTATATTTCACAATGAGAAGCCTTGGCATTCATCCATGCTAGTCTGATCTGTGAAATAAAACATGGCCATATATTTCTCTCCTTTCTTATCACATCCTTTGATCTTTGCGACCACTACCCTTCTTTTGCGATTTGAAATCGTTGCATTACCCGCGCAAGTATGGCTTGGGAAATTGATTGAGGACGTAGATCTGACTCAGATCCCATCTCGACCGTAGAATGTTTCCAACCTTTAACCCATTTCGCAATATGGAAATGCGGCTTTAGTTGAGCATGTCTGCTCACATGAAATGGTTTGGATCCATTGATCCACCTCTGATCAATATCATGCTTTGATTTCGATTCTCGCTCAACGCCTTCAGCACACCTTCCATTTTCTCCTTTTCCTTGCACTACTGATAACCTGAAGGGGAGTTCACATGAATTTCATGGGAATTGGACCCTCATCAAAGTCCTATAAGGCTCTCATATCAACTGTGAAAATTGGAGTGTTAACAACTAGCTCCACGAGGGATTCTATCCGCCCAGTGAGGTAGCAAAGAACCCCTATAGACCAACTGCCAAAACCATTGGGATGCCTTCAATATTTCTTTGACATCTCCATTATGCTTTGAGTTATTGCTTCAATGAATTCATGCCACTCTTGCAAATCATGCTAGTGACTATAAACCTGTGCTGGTAACTGAAAATGAAAACAAACTAAAACAGTAATGAAGGAAATGCTTGATAACTGCTGAGCTTATTTTTTCCTACCTACTCTACCTAACTTTGTGCAAAAATATGATTAAGTGAAATTAGACTTCCAATAAAGCCAATCAAGAAATTTTCCTAATAGTTTTGTTCTTTCATTATGCTTGATGGATAGAAATGAAATAGATAATGAGAGAAGGAAATGATAAACAAACTGATCTTCAAAGCAGGGATGCAACCAATCACTGCCTTTTCCCAGATCCTCCATGTATTCGACCACGGGGTCATAGAAATCATGACAACCTCTAGTATGTTCCATCACCTGCTCATGGGAAATCCATCTGAAGCTTCCTTCTTCTAGAGATTCGTCATACTAACACTTGGAAGATTGCAGAAAAGGACCCACATAATCTCTCTTCAATGGAACATCCCGCTTTCTGCTTGAAATTGTTGTAACAAGAGCTTGATGTGCTTCAAGAGGGAGGTCCCCTACTTCTTTACTAGAATCGAGTAGGCATATTCCTCCTATGTGGGGTGGTGCTACTGAAGGCAGAATATTAGAAAATGTGTTTATTGGGAGGCTATTGCATCTGTCTTCATAGCTTGTTCCTTCACTACAGATTCCCAATGTATTAGTAGCATGGGAGGAATCGCCTGGCTGGTTCTTCTTATCGTCTTCTTTCCTGTACAGGATTTTGGTCTGTACCATCTCCATTTCTTTCTACTTTTTCTTGGAGGCCTTAATAATGTGTCTTATTAATTCAAAAGGGGCATAACACAAGGGTAGGCTATCACCTCCACTGCCCTTATCATCCTTTCTCGCTTCAACCTTCTGACTTTGCATTGCATCTTGATTATTTTCATCAGTAGGCTTTGTTTCAATAGCTGGCTCGTCATTTATATTCTGTAGGTACTCTTCCTCATATTCATCGTACACAGGCATACCAAACTCCTTCTTAAAATCGTCCTTTATGGACTAGGGGCGGTGCAGGTTGCCATTTTCAGAGAACAATCCTCCAGGACTACCTGCTCCTGCATTAGGCCGGTCATCTTTCTGCATACCAGGAGAGAGCTTTGATGTGCTAGATACTTTCCCATTATTCTTGTAGGTCCCAACTAATTTGTATGTTTCTTTTATTTCACCACCATTGTCTTGATCTCACAATTTCTTGGACATCTTAAGGTTTTCCTCAACCTCCAAACAATCAATGAACATATGCTGCAGGGTGGTTGATTTTCTCTCCAAAAGAAGCAAGGATAGGTCAGGAGTAAAGGTAGCTGCATAATAGATATTAGCAGCGTTCTCAAGAGGTGGGACCTCCTTAGGCATGTTACGATAAAAGCTTGCAAATCTTCTGTGAAAACTAGATATGCCCTCATCCTCATGCCTCCTCAGGGAATAAAACTCGAAAATTATTTGCTCCAATGGCCTTCTCCTACCCCAAAACTTTAAGAAGGTGCAAGAAAAATATTCCCAAGTGTTGATGGACTTAGGCTACAAGTGTTTAAACCATACTTTGGCATCTCCTTGCAAGGACAGGGTGAAATCCCGCATGCATACATCATCATGATCTATCTCAAAAAGGTTAGAGAAATGCTTAAAGGCTTGTAAATGTTTCTCAGTAGTCAAGTCTTGGGATTCTCCATCAAACTTGGGGAGGTACTTGTAATATATCACGGGAAAATCATGGAGGATGGGAGGCAGCTGTAGTGGTTTGTATCGGCTCAAAGAAATAGGAAAGACAAGGTTAGGTATAATAGCTAAGCTATCATCCAAGGTTTCATGAATTTCACAGGGGTTTCCTTTGACATCGTGAGCCCCTGGATAAAAATCTAGGCCATAATCAACTGTACAAGATGACGCAATGCTTTCGGTTCGTAAAGAAGGATAAACATAAATATATTCATATCTCTGTTCAGAATGAGCTGAACCATAGAAGGATATTTTCATAAATCTGGGAAAAGATAAGAGAAAACTTACAAGATAGAATAAGGCATCCTAGAAGAAATGCAGAGCTGAGTATCTGGACCTTTCGTCATGCATTTCTAAGCCTTATAAGGGGTCCATTTTCCAAACGGAGTCTACCAGCTTTCCTCAGCCATTTGATTTTTGGGTCACACCACCAACGGAGTCGCTGATGTCTGAATCCTTCAAGAGTGGAGTTTCTAGGTGAAAAATGCTCAACCTTCTTGATGTCTGGTCAATTTTTCACCATCAACAACCAGATCTAAAATCTTTGTCGTTCTTCTCAGGGAGGATCTTCAATTCCGTCCCCAGCAACAGTGCCAGTTTGTTGGCATTGGGATTTTGAGCCCCCAAGGTTGAGCAACAACAGAACCACTTTAGACTCTGCCTTTGGCCTTGCACAATCCGAGAGGGATCTCTCATTTTGTCTTCGGAGTCTACTCCGTGTATTATTTTCAGTCAAGAATAATCAGGGGGGCAGGATCCTGAATAAGACAAAGTGTATCAAGGTGAGATGTAAGGTGGGATTATCAGGGTAAGCGACCATTGGAAATGGAGTAAAAAACCTACGTGGGGAACACTTGCATAAGGAAAGGAATGGTGTGGGGTTGCAAATAGAGGCAAGGTAGCCACTGATCTCCCAATAAGGAGATCTCTAGCGGGCGGTTGGAGGACGGGAGAGAATATCCCATCACATGGAGCACCAACGAGATGAATTCCATGCAAATTTAGAAGAAACTTGATAAATGTCTGGAATAATAGCTGGAGCATAGCGACTATGAATTCCTAACTGTTATACACTAAGTTGCAGACATGAAAGAAATCAACAAACTAGAATGAAAATAGGAAGCACATTACAATGTAAAGAAGGTACATATTGGGAGAAGCAACAACACATGAATCTCTGCCATGAGAAACAATTCTTCCTTTGCAATTTTATTCATAACACATGCATCAAATCTTATTTACAATGGACAGCCTCAGCCCTAGAATGTTTCCCAATCCAACCAACTCTCTTCCTCCCTCTATCAAGAGTGTATTTATACTATTCTAATGCTGAGACTACCGATTTGAAAATTGTTACAAGTCAATATCATGCGTTAACAGTACAGTGAGTGGAACTATCACCACGTTTTACAAATATAAACAATAAACATTATGGAGACACGGTGCGTGATAACGTAGACTGACAACGCAGATCTTTCTTCTGTTCTACTTTGCGAAAGCGATTCCCATGCGATATGCTGACGGCCAATTGTTTGCCTAGGATTCTTCAGGTATATCTTTCTACTTCTTTGACCAGCCCGCTTCTTACCGACCACATCATTCAAAGGCTGACAAGAAGACCCGAATCCACCGCCCAATCATTTTTCTGACCCATCTTTCATCTGGTAACATTGTTGTAGGAGGAGGCCGAAAAGAAGGTGGTCATGCACTTGGTGATGATAAATGAATTAAGAAGCCTATCATCCTTGTACCCCTTTCTTCCTCCTACAAGGAGGGTTTTCCCATGAGCCATGCAGCTGGGTGTGCATTTAACCCTCTCCTCGCCCATGACCAAATAGTCAAGTGGAGATCCTAGGGGTGGTGTCGAAGGCTCCAGACTCGCCTGGTCCCAGAACTACCATTCGCTCTAACAGTTCTACCACCATTGTGAGCTGGGACTTCGGAGGTCATGACTACAACTGGGAGTGTTGGATAGATGTCACTGGGACGTCAAAACCCATGCACTACACATCTAGAGGTCGGGTTGTGTAGAAGCAGGTGAACCCACCTTGGTATTTAACATCTGTGCCCTGGTGGTTGGCAATTTTCTAGTATGGATAACCAAAACACAAATCTATGTTTTCCTACCAAGAGTACCCATTGTTGAACTAAATTCTTGAACCACACACTCATGGTTGTCTATGAAGGAACATGACTCTTCTCAGCATTCAACTCTATACTTCTTATCATATACACATTTCCACATCTCAAAATACCTCCAGGAGATGGTGTTATATAGGGCGATTCGACACGGCACGGAAAGAGCTATACCCATCCTTCTGACGTTCAATCATATTATCCAATATGGGAAATATTCCAAACAATTCCCGCGTGGCTTCCAAGCTGGTTTCAAGGGCTATGGATTTGATATCTCTTGCCCTTTAAATTACCATGATGGTGGCATGGGGATGCTTTAGTTTGTCGCCTCCCTCGGCCTCATGTAAATTCCAAGTCTATCACCTCAACGAATCAACCCTCCATATTTCTCATGGCTCCATTCGAAGTGAACCACATGCCACACTTGTGAACTAAGGAAATTAGTGTCACTGGGAAAGACTTTCACCTTAGGCTCATCCAAAATGGCATCGGAGGAATTGACCAGTCTGCAATGGGGGCATATTACACGTGTGAACGTCTCCTCTACTCTCATCTCCGCACCGGATGTGAAGCCTGTACCCTGGGATCCTTCCCAGCCATCCAATTTGAGGAATATTTCACGTCCACTGTCCATGTTTCGTTCCATCTGCCGCCAAATTTTTTCCTTTGAACACTGTGAGCAGTTCTAGATCGTGACATGTTCTTAATCGTCAATCGCGACCGACCCTTCATGCAGCCGTAGATATGAGTGGACCCCATTATCTTTTTCAATGAGAAGCCTTAGCATTCATCCGTGCTAGTACGCTTTGAAAAATAAAATTTGGCCGTAGATTTCTCTCCTTTCTTATCGCAGTCATTGATCTTCGTGACCACTACCCCTCTTTCATGATTTGAAATCACGGCATTACCCGCGCAAGTATGGCTTGCGAAATTGATTGAGGCCATAGATCTAACTCAGATCCCATCTCGATCAGAGAATGTTTCTAACCTTTAACCTGTTTCACAATATGGAAATGTGGCTTTGGTTGAGCATGTTCACTCGTGCAAAATGGTTTGGAGCCATTGATCCACCTCCGATCAATCTCAGCCTTTGATTTTGAGTCTTGCTCAATGCCTTTAGCACACCTTCCATTTTCTCCTTTGCCTTGCACTTCTGATAACCTGAAGGGGAGTTCACATGAAGTTCGCAGGAATGGCACCCTCATCGAACTCCTATAAGGATCTTAAATCAATTGTTAAAAATAGAGTGTTAACAGTCTCCATATACTTTCAGATTTTTTACTTTTAATTCTATTGCTTTTTTAAGTCCATGAACTAGTGCTTCATATTCGGTTGTGTTATTTGTGCATTCGAATTCTAACCTACATGAAAGAAAATTTTTATTTTTTTCTGGATCAATCAAGACACAGCCAGCCCCTGATCCCTCCATTGTTTTATAACCATCAAAATAAAGAATCCAAAAACTATCTACTTCTACTGAATTTGAATTACAAACTACATCTGAAACTAACTCTACTATGTTACAATAAATTTCATCAGGACATGAAAATCGAAGGAGATAAAGATGGGTCTTAGGTGTACTGCTAGCTTCTTCAGCTTGGTAGTTTCCCGGTTCTAGTTCAATGAAATAGTTTCCCAACACAGAGTTTACAGGTTCATTTTCCCTTTCTAACTCAGTGACATTGTATTTCATTTGAGGCTCTCTTAACACTTTTATCTGATTTGGACTTCCTTTAAAAGGAAACCACAGATGTGACCAATCTGATGCAAAATATCCTTCTAACCTTGCTGACTAGTCTCAGCTCAACACCAGGCCATAATAATATGGTATGTCGCTACTACAATGTCTATGTACTAACATACCCTCTCATCTATGGATAAGTGAATCAAGACATCCTCCATTTCTCCTATTACCTTTATAGCTTTTCTATCTAATTGAAGAACTTGCCAAGTGGATGGTTTAGGTTGACCATTGGTTTTCTTGCAGACTGAAAGTGGCATAACATTGACTGATGCTCCTAAGTCCACTAAACAATTATGCACATTATAGTTGAAAATTTGAAAGGTTAGGAGAAATTTTGGAGTTATATACTTAGATTTCCCTCCTAAACTTGCCTCACCGATCTCTTCCTCATGTTGGTTGTCACTGGGAGGCTCCTCGTCTGGTGTCTCAAGGGATTTTAAAAGCTTCTCTTTTTGCTGAGGTAAATTGCACATTTCAAACAATGAGATATTTGCTTTAGCCTTTTTAATGTCTTCCACAATATCATATCCCATCTCATGTTCTTCAAGATTCTTCTTGACATTATCAATATTAACTTCAGTAAGCTTTAGAGGTGTGCCGATTTTCTTAGGATCCTAACTTGAAATGACAAATTTAGGTATTTTGATAGTCGAAGTGTTGTTCTTTATCTTCTTCATGTTTTCTTGAAGTTTCTTAATCTTAGGAAGTATTGACTTATCTTCTTTTAGCAGATTCTGACTTCTTGTTGTTACATTAGCTTCTGGTGTTTCCCCTTGCATCATAAAATCTTCATCTTCCGTATCAAACATAGAGACATAGTCCCATAAAACTAAGGTATCTACCTCTTGTTTTTCTGTAGGTTCATGATATTTTTCTTCCTCCTTACCAGTTTCTGTCAATTTGGAGTCCAATAATTGATTCATTACTAATGTCATAGAATTAATCCATTGTGGGAAATTCTTCTCCGAATGAGGCTACTGATGAAAAGTACCAAAATTGTCCATGGCTGCATCGGTTAAATTCATTACTGAAGGACTGTGTGGAGGAGGTTTAGGTTGATTGTTGTCTTCCCTTTTTTTATAATAAGGCTTATATGATTTATGAGCCTCTTTTTCCTTCTCTAAATATATCACTCTGTTTGATAATTTCTGCATCATCTTCACCATCCCTTCGAAATCTTGTGATTGCTCATCCTTAGGATTATTTAGTAATAGAGGTTTCTTGTTTCCAAAAGTCTTCTCTTCTAACTTCATAGGGTAATTTTCTATACTCTCCATCTCAGCCTCTACCTTCTCAGCTTCTTCATAGGTTTCTGGTAATGTGGGTCTAATTGATCTCTTGGCAAACATGGCTAGATCAGGCCCGAGAGCTAAGATATATTATTCAATTAGAGCATTTTTAGATGTTTTGTCGGCTGCAGTGAAATTGTTTAGGTAGGAAGCAAACCTTTGAGTGAAATTATGCAGTCTGTCCTTCCTTTCTTTCTTCAGAGCACATAACCCTTTCATTAAAGCTGCATGATTTGTTTGGATTGCATATTTAATTCTAAATAGTCTCTCAAAAGTAGTCCAATAGGTGATTGAATTCGCAGGTAGGGAAAAATACCATGAGGAAACAACCTATAGACCACATCTTCATGATCTCTAGCTCGTATTCCTTCTATAGCCAAGTAAAAACTTTGCAAATGATAATCTACCAAAATTCCTTCACTTGGTTCAAACTTAGGTAACATCTTGTCAAAAGACTGAGGCAAATCATGCAAGGGCGGTGTCAAATTTAACGGCGACCTATCCCTCCAAGCAGGTTGTGGAGGTGGTTGGTTTGCATTTACATTAGCCTTGATTCTGAGTGGAGTATGAGGTTGTGAATGAATAGGGGTTTGGAAAGGTGAATAGTAAGGTGAATTTGGATCCAATTGATCTAAAGGTTAGTCAACTTCTTGTAAGGCTGCTTCTACCAGTTCTTCAAGATCCTCTACCAACACTAATTCTTCTAATTGAGGGTGATCTTTCTTCTGTTACTCTCTTCTAGGTAGGATAGAGACAATAGGTAATCCTCCAATCTTTTTTGCATATGCTTTGTTAATTCTCCTTAAGTCATCAACCACTTCATTTTCAACTAGATAAAGATATCCTTTCTCCTTTTCTTCAAGAGTGGGTTTGTAAAGTAAACTGTTTTCAGAACTATCAGCGATGGAGTGATTTTGAGGAAGTGGGCTTCCTCATCCAGCCATGGACTAGTGGCCCTCCTTATAGTTCCAAAAACTATTGTGGCCTAAAAAATCGCAGGTAACAATAGTTGGGATTCTCCCCAATAAATGTTCCCAATTTGCTCGTTATTGTTTAATATTGGGAATCCATCTGGTTTACATTTCGGCTACTATAGGTTAAGAAACGATTAAAGTGTTTTACTGGTTATGGCCTGGTCCATTGTGTATATTTTTTAGTTTTTTAATGTTTAAGTATGATGTGCAAGTGCCTAACTAAATGCAAACGATAGAGATAACAAGGAGGGTCACAATGTGATGTGCAATTTCTTACCTCTCGTCTTACCTCTCTTGCTTCTAAATCACAAATAGCAAGAAACAAACTAAGACTCACTAACCTATATTTAGGGAGAAAAACTATCATTAATGGTGAGTAATGTACTGTATTGCATGTATAAAGAAAAATCAAAGATAGCTGTTATTGTTTCTGAACACATGAATATTAATAGAATATAAACAACAAGATAGATTATTGTTAATTAACACATTCATTACTCAATGTGGAAATTTCACAAAAATAAACCAGACCACATTCATAACATGAAATAATTCAATAACTTAGAATGATCTCACCATTTATGGAAACAAGCTGAAAAAGAAATAGTTCATATCCAACTAGCCCATAGCAAACATTTGAAGAATCCACAGAACTTCCTCTAGCAAAAACATATGACTCTTTATTGTAAAATGAAATAGTTTTTCTTACAATACTTTCTCAAGATAGTTTGGAAAAAAGGTCCTCCTTTATATCTAAAACTCTCCCATACTTATACAAAAGAAAAACTTTTGGGCTGCCCCACATTGTCGTTTGAGCTTCCCCAAACTTTCTTTTCCAAAATTTTCTCTTGTAGATTGTGCACAAAATTAATCAAACATATTACATTTTAAATCAATATTCCCAAAACATTTTATGAGGAAGGGCTATATTTCTCGTTGGTGAACTTTTTCCATGCATTAGCATCAGCTACTATGCTTTCAAATCCGGAAGGCTCAAGAAAATGAATGTTAATTTCGTATTTGGTAGCTTGGGTCTTCACCCCCTCTATCCTAGAAGGAATTAGGTGCAGTTGGTCCTCTAATAAATGTATGCTCAGGGCTGCATGTGCTACTACATCTTTCAATATCCATTCATCTAGGTCCTTGAACTACTGGATTTATTGCTCATCTTCTTTGTACCTGCCTTGTAAATGTTTTAAAAACAGTTCATGCTCACGTAGCACATCCAATCTCTTTTCTGCAGAAGTCTGAAATTGATTGTATGTGGAGAGCACTCTCCTGCAAAATTTAGCACGGGCTGTCTTTGTCTTTTTCACTGTTTTCTTGAACTCCTCTGCGACATTCATTGCAAATTCCAGTAATT
The DNA here is from genome assembly GCA_001517045.1 of Pseudotsuga menziesii. Classification (NCBI taxonomy): domain Eukaryota; kingdom Viridiplantae; phylum Streptophyta; class Pinopsida; order Pinales; family Pinaceae; genus Pseudotsuga; species Pseudotsuga menziesii. The sequence continues at coordinate 269,288 of LPNX011061417.1, read as the reverse complement.
CACATTCATGCTTTAATGTTTGTTGATCTTTTATGGCTAGGTCTGTGGGAGATTCTTTATTGGTCTCTACCTAGACCATTCTCCCTTTTAGAATTTCCAATATATCTTGAGACATATCTAGGAAATATGAAGTGGTATCTAAAATTTCTTCTATCCTTGTGTCTATCTACAAAATTTTGCATCTTTCATCTTCTATCTGTATTTGTATTTGATGGATCCTTTTCCTTTGAGTCAAAACATGTTCTTTTAAAGGTCAAATGTTGGCTTTCTACTCCATACCATATTTTAGTGATGCGGTCAATGAATTTTTATGTTCTTCTAATGCTTCTACTAGCTCTATAACCCTGCTCTCCAACTTGTTCTTTTCTTCACTTAAATTTCCATATGATAACTGAAGTTTATCCTTTTCAGTCTCTAACATCTTATGCTCCAGCTGTAGCTTTTGTAATTCAGCTAAGGTAACTTGAGCACTCTTCTTTATGTTCTCTATAGATATTGATAGAGCATTCTTATCTACTTGCATAGTTTGGCATTCTGTTCTTGAAGTTTTGACTTCGAATATCATGTCTTCATATTTTCTCTTTAGCTTCTAGATTTCATCTCTTTCCTTCTTTAAGGTTTCTTTCAGTTGGGTTGCATTCTTCTGTGACTTCTCTAGATTAGTCATGAGCCTGTCCACATTATCTTCAGTTCCTAAGGTTAAATCTACCCCAGCTCTCACTATCCACCATGGATCTTTATGTGTACCATGTACCAATGTCTTGTCTGTCACAATTTTTAATGGTTGTCACCCAGTATCTACCTTCTTCTCAGTTCTTTTAACGATTATTTTTTTTTCTTTGTCATAAATAATGGTATTAAAATCAGGAACTTCCTCCCCTTCGGTAGGCATGAAAGGAATCAAATCAATTTCAGAAATTGAAGCCTCTCCTAATATGCTGCCAGATGATACAACAGGTTCGAAGGGACCAGGATCTGATTGTCCTTGCTCTTGATCTATTTGGTCTTGTACTTCTTGTGCATCAAATTGTTCTATAGGCTACTTCTCCTTTTGGGCTTCTGTTAGTCTGAAGCCCTCACTTTCTTCCTGTTTCTTCCTTATTTTAGATTCCTCTTTTCTTTTGCATTCTTCTTCTTCCTTCCTAGTTGCTTCTTTAGCAGCTCATTTCTTTTCTTCCTCTTCAATTATTAACCAATTTTCTACTTCCTATGCTAATATTCTAGCATCTTCTTCTCTTTTCTTGGCCTCTCCTTATTCTAACTTCTTAGCCTTTTATGAATTCTTTCCTTTTCCACCCATAGTTGTTATTTTTTGCTTGAATCTTTTCTTGAGGGTTGTTATGCTCTTTGCATTGCAGAATGTCTCTTCATCTTTATCCCAGAAGTCAGTGTACTCAAAATGAATTCTAGCTTCTTTACAGTAGTTAGCTACTTTGTTATGGGAGTCATTTCTTTGAAAATTCATTTCTCTAAAGAGAAAATATTCTAGCTCTTGAACAAACTCTGCTACCTGCTTTACCCTTGAAAACTTATAGCTTCTAAGTAAGAAAGGTACTGCAGGGTATGTTGCCTTCTTATGTTCAAACAAAAAATTGCCTACTCCATCAATGTATAGCTGTCTGACTGCCTCCTTGTGGAGTACACAATCTGTAGCATATTTCAGGAGTAAAGAAGGAGCTCTGGATCCACCATACATCCTTACATATAATCCATCCTCCGTCAAATAATAATCCCCAAACTCTCGTATGAATTTAAATGCCTCTTCGGACATGCAATTACATTCAGTCAAGAAAATTAGAGTATATAAGGGCATAATGAAATGCTCGCAAATTTCCCTATAATAACTATAATACTTATGTGCCCACAACAATTTATAGGTTGTGTATAATGGGGTTCTGTCCTTCTCCCAGTTGCATTTCAAAGCAGGGAAATTCTGGGTGCACAATATGCAGTCAATTAGAATAGAGCTCATATAAAATTCATATTTCTTCTGAGATACTCCTCCTAAGGTTGTACTTATACATGCAGAAAGGTTGTTCGACACTATATTGGCCTAGTTGAATATGGTTCCTTGTGTAGCCATGAAAAAGATAATTGATATCCAACCTATATTGGAACTCTTCCCACGTGCTCTACCAAAAATCTTGTTGAGCATGAATGCAATAAACCTGTAGGGAGCACGGAGAGTAGAGGTGTCATATTTTTCGGAAAGTCTGGTTCGAAAATCCTTTCCTGGTATCATCATTCTCTTTACAGTTTCTACTAGGTCTAGAGCTACCTCCTTCAACCAACTCTCTGTTAGGTATAATTGTGGTGAAGGTAAATGGTATGCCATGGAGACATAGGAAGGTCTATATGTAGCATAGCCTTACTTTGCAGTGTTTTCTAGAATCATTGTCATCACATCTACCTTGGGAAGAATCCAGCCTATTACTTCTAAACAGGGAAATAATTCAGGCCTCGTAGCTACTTTGATCAAGGATGAATTCTCAATGTTAGCATAGATTGTCAGTTCTTCAAACCCAGCATCATGTACATTCTAGTTTGAGATCATTCTAAAGATTTCTCCCCACTTGTAGTTTCGTTCAAGTCTAGTGATGGCTTTGGTGTCTTCATAGATGAACTCTACTTTGGTGATTATTTCTACCTCAGGCTCTCCTTCATCCATCTGAGCTTTCTTCTTCTGTCTCTTTGACATATTGTTGTTATAGAAATCAACCTATCACAGTCAAACAACATGTTTTAGGCTAACTGAGCTCTCAGCAAGTGCTTACAGAAACACACAAGAAAATATACCAATTTATTTACCTTCTTGACATGCATGTTGTTAAAATAAGTTAAACCCAGTCTTTATGAATGAAATATTTAACTAGAAAAACCATGCAATTTGCTTCCTAAATTTTCCTAAACTCCCTTATCTCAAAACCTTAATCAACCAAACAATCTCCGTCTCACACAGGTACTTATCAAACTGATTCTACCGCTGGATCTCAACACAATTCTCAATCTCAAAAACTAAACCCTGCATAGCAACTGTCTTCAAGAAAAATTGTAATTGACTGAAGAAAAAAACAACCCTCCTGAGTCCCACGAGAAAAAGTTGCTGCAAGAAAAACGACTTACTAACCCCTGGCCGATCATGAAAATACCAAGAAAATGGTGGTGCAGATAGCGAAACGCTTGTCTGTACTATGCCCTAACAAATCACAACGGCACAAACATGTCCATAACGCTTCAACAGCATACAGACTCAGACTCCCACAATAATGAGACCTCAAACAGCTAACACCCCCCCCTTCAATGTAAAACATCCACGAAATCACCGTAAGGAGGAAAAAGAATTCCTAACCTTCTATGCGAAAAAAAACCTAACCTCCGGAAACCTAACCTCCAACGCACTTAATGGTTCAAAATCAACCAATACTACCCAAAGTGACAAGGCTATGGGTAAACCTACCTATTAAGAGCGATGCGAGTGACTGTACGAGCTGAAAATCCATGGGTGCAGAGCAGAACGAACCAGGTTTTGATAGCTATGTGTGCACGACTTCTCCAAATTGCTTCCACAGTGCAAACGACAAATCCAAATGCTAAATGACAAGTCACATGTCCACAGATATATACCCATGACCTGGCAGGAAACTATAGGCAGAAAAAAATTAAATCAATTGGAAGAATAAATTGGAGGATCGCCGCAATGGCGGGTGTGAACATAACTATGGACCTGGCAATATGTTGAGTCAATCGAATGTCAGAACCACTAAGTTCTACCCTTGAAACCAAAAACTGATCCTCCTCCACAACGTCGGCAATGTACTGTTCTACAATCGTGGGCTGTACTATTGGAATGGGTATTGGAACTCTGGAAAAGTTAGACTCTTCGGAGTCAGCAGAAGGAACATGATGCTTTTGGAACTCCTCATAATTAACCTCCCACAACCCCGGGCGAGATAGACACTATACTTCGGTTTGCTTCGGTCAATCAACCAACAGTGAATAAAACGTTATCGGATATCGAAAGGTGAAAGAAAACAGTTCATCGGACAAATCTCACACTAAAATCCATAACTTCGCCAAATCAAACCCCAGGATAAAAAAACTAGCTCCATGCTTGATGGTTCTTCTTCTACAACGTCAAAAAGGTTGTCCACTGTGCTTCTGATATTGAGATAGGCAGTTGACTAAGCATCCAATATGGAAAAGTGAAAAAAAACCAAGTTTTTTCAAGAAATTCTGAACTCAGGGAAACCATGGTAATAACAAAATAATCCTAGGCCAGTTTGAAGAAAAATAAATAAAAAGGGGGGCCCTAAAATTGAATTTTTTGGGGGAAATAGTTGCAGCTACAACAGATTCCAACTCATTATTGATACCTACCTAAACCTCCATAAACCCTTTTTTTAAGGAGAGGGATGATTGTTTGGTATCTCTATATTGTTTTGAATCTCCATCTACATAATCGGTTATGAGGGAGGATACCTCAAGGAAGGAATTCAATGGATCCTTCATCTTATACTCAAGATTACCCCCTTAGGATAAAAGGATTAATTTTTTAGGTTTTAGGACTCTTAGTGTCTATTAACCTCTCCTTTGTCAAATTGATAGATCCAAAACCCTCCATGGAAGAAGGAAAACCATTGTGAACTATTTGGAGTGCACAGGAAAGACAACAATTTGTATACCTTTTACTTGTGGTGACAATATATTTTCTAGCCTTCATCTTCTTTGATCGCTTGGATATTATCCATGTTCTTTGAATTTGTTTTGCCCTTATATAGACCATAAACTTTAATGATATTCACTAAAATAAGGGCCCTCCCCTTCTCTACTTTTTCAGTTCTTCATAATTTATTTGAAAACCCATGTAGTGTTTTTTCAATCTTTTCACAAACTACCAACCTCATGAAATGATATGAATCTAACATGGATCTTCCAAAAATATAGCTTTTCTTGAAAGGCCCAAGAAACCCATTCAATATCTATGTATGTAGGTAAACATTATATGAAGTCATCTCCACCAACATTCTAACAATCCTCTTGTCTTTATTTTTCATAAGTTTGTTGACTAAGCAATAAACCTACCGAGGGTATTCCCTATACCTTCAAAATATTTTTAATGTTCCATAGCACAAGAGGAAGCTTGGAATGAGCACTCGTGTAATTCAATTCTTTCCTAACATCAAACATAAGTACCATCTTTTTAAAAGTAATCCCTCAATTGTTGACTTTTCTCCATGTCATTGGATGCATAGAATCTCTAATTGAGAGACACCATAACTAGTTTTTACCTATAAGTTATCAACATTATCTCCATATTTTATAATAAAAAAATCCAATCATAAACATTAATTGAACAAGAATGTAAAAAATTTGATATATTCAAGACACATCACCATACCTTCTCATAAATCATCCAAGATCCTCTCCATCCAACCTTCCACCTCCATCCAAGATCCTCTCCATCAAATCTTCCACCTCCAACATACTCATATATAAACAATCACCATCTCAACCTTCTCATTCTTTACCCTTCTCTCCTCTACCACTAAGTTTGGGCTCCTTTTCTCCTTAAGAACAATTAACTCAAATGTATTTCCTTAATTTCTCTATATCCTTTAAACTTTGGCTTCACATAGATCTAAAACTAGACATTACGGCCTTGCCTTTGAACTAAGATCTTCAATCCCAGACCTCGTCTTTGTACCATTGATACTCTAGCATAGCTCTTTACACTCTTCCTCCCATGTTTCTCATACTAAGATCCTTAATGGATATGTCCTCTTATGACACTATGGTAGGATTGTTATAATTTTTTGGTTTTTGAATTAACCTTCATACAATTTAATAATAGAATGGAATTTATATAGTTGGATCCTTGTTGACAAATATTTATTAATATTACTTTGCTTTATTTTTTTTTAAGTTTACTTTGCTCACAAATACATATTACATTTACCGTTATTACTTTGCTCATAAATGCATATTAGTATATCCTAAACATAAAGATAACATACATGTCCTAAGATAAAGCATTTGGTCATTTTGTTCACAATAGTGAACTAACCATAAATCATCCTCCATAGTGTTTTATGTAAACTAGGCTCCTTCTTTAGCGTCGTCCTTTGGCAAAAGCTTCATAGATGCGGAAACGCTAGCATACCTCCACCATTCTTTGTTATCTCAAAGTTGGCGATCTATATATAAATATTCGACATTTTTAACAACGAAGTTTACTTGCTTACAATTACATCGCAATTGCTTCTTCAATTATACGACGAATTATGTTCAAGATATAACTAAGTTTTAGACTAGCACATTCATATAGTTTGTGGTTGGATGTCGTTAGAAATCAAATGGTTGAGAGATAGTTATGAAATGGAAGATTTAAATGTGAATTATCCATGACTAACTACATGTTATCACGTACATTCTTCCTGTTATCCATTTATCAACTATTAATTATTTTCTTCCCGTTATCCATTTCTCAACTATTAATTATTTTTTATATACTTTTCCTTTTTATAACACATTCTTCTAGTTATCTACCATTAACTATTGGTTATCCATTCATCAGCTATGAGTTATCCAACTATTGGTTATTCATTCATCAACTATGAGTTATCCATGTATTGCTACGAGTTATCCTTTCATCATCTAGCTACCAATTATTTTTTATATTCTTATTTTTTATAATTGTTTATTTCAAATTTTGAACGACTTCTATAGAATAAATCTTGATAGTACACTTGTTTCATCCTCGTCTGTAGATGAAAAAGCATTGCTCGTAGTCCATCCCATATCTCAAATAAAAACTTCTATCGACCTAATAACTAACAATACTAAGATTAATATATTTGAAGTACTCTTAGAAGTATATATTTGACATATTGATAATCTTTTTTTACTAAAGAATGTGTCAATTACTCGTGTCTAATAGTTAAACGAATATAACAACCACTTAATTTATGGTTGTTAAGCTATGAAGTTAGGCTCATAGTTGTATCATCATTGGAGTTAAGCTAATAGTTGCATCTAATGCTTGATTTAAAAGTTAATATAAAGCTTAGACTAAGCCTTATGCACATTTAAAACTTGATTCCCAAGTGCACATTACCTAATTGATTGTTCTTGGTGCATGGTTAATCAACGTCAACTTCTCATGTTAAGACATGGAGTTCATCTAAATTTAATTTAATAGTTGTATCACTAAATTGAAATAATCTAATAGTTATCCAATATAATCCCGATTAGAGTTGAAGTTAAGTTAGCATTTGTAGAATCATTGGAATTAATATAATATTTATCCAATATAATTATGATTAGAGTTGAAGTTAAACTAATAATTGTTGCGCCGAGAGGCGCCGTTACTAACATGTCGGCAAAAAATAATAGTGAAAGTGAATATTATGGGGGAGATCTTGTCACGTGATGTAACGTTACTAACATGTCGGCAAAAAATAATAGTGAAAGTGAATATTATGGGGGAGATCTTGTCACGTGATGTAACGTTACTAACATGTCGGCAAAAAATAATAGTGAAAGTGAATATTATGGAAGAGAAACATCCAAGAGATCCTTTTTCACTGTAACTTCTATCTGTTTCGCCTGATCTACGTTTAGTTTCAGTCAATCCTCTATGAATATGTCCATAACATCATACATCTTCTTCAACTGGATTTCCATATTACGTTGCACGCCCTGCGGATCCAGAAATTGAAGGAAGGGGAAAAAGTCTGCCATATTGGGAGTTGCATGAAGCTTCGTCACTTTAGCAATGGCGTCACTTTAGCTCCAAACAAGTCAGGACCGAACACGTCTTTACCGAAGACCATGTTTCCTAACAGATTAAACGAGGAATGGAAAGCAATGTGTGCAATTTCCACACTCTGTCCCTTGACGGCGTCTTGAAAAATTTGTTGAATCATTCGATTTACTTGATCTCTTCTCAGATGTTGCAGAGCTTCTAGCCTCTTCAGAGAGAAGAGTTCGGTATTGGACACACGTCTCAGCATGCGCCAGTGGGATCCATATTGGAGAAAGACCATCGAGTTCATGTTGTGGGAAAGAGCTTTGGCTGCCTGTGTGATGATCCAGCCTGCGAATATGTGGTCATGGGTTTTTAGAACCTCCTTTGCCATGGCAGAAGACGAGACCACCACTGTGGTTCTCATTCCGAAAGAGAGGGTCATGAGTGGCCCATATTTGGTGGCCAATTTGAAGAGTGTTTCGTTGGGCTTCTTACCTAACTGCAACAGATTTCCTAAAACAGGCCATCCAGCAGGTCCGGGAGGAAGCCCGCAGAAAGTCTGCCTTCTCCACACATTCAAAACCAAGAATATCACAACAGTGCTTCCTATGACAAAATACCAAAACAACGATATAGAATCCATTGCGAACTATTGATTACTAAACATATGTACAAAATGTAAAGCTATGACAGTGGATTTTAAGAATGAATGGGCATTGAATTGAAAATAATGGAATTTATTCAACCAAAATGCAACTTACAAAGTCCGTTCTGTATCATGTGAAAACTGTAAGTGGATTGAATTGTTCATGATGGAGGTATAGAACAACGTAGATTCCATTCATACAATTAAACCATTTTTGCATACAGGTGATTAACGAAAATTAAACCAATTTCAGGAAATATTTGTTATAAACAAAATTTGAATACTTAAATACAGGAATGAAACAAGTGGAGAAAGCAATATGCAGTCAATAAAAAAAATAAAGCAAAAGGAAAACAATTAAATCTACTCTAACAAAAATTAAAATGTCTACATAATTTCATATGGCGGGCCCTTTCCTAAAGACTTACTTCAGTTGTGAAAAGGAGACTTGGATTATTGAAATTTGTGATGTCTGGCAATTCTCTCTAGGCTGAAGTGAATATCAAGAACCAGAACACGTTGCCAATAGAATCGGAGTTTTTAACAACAAAGGGTGAAAGTCTTTCTTTTGATATGTAACGTGATAAGTTTAGCTATCTATGGGGAAATGCATTATATAAAATATGCAATTACGAGAATCAACTTTGTACAAACATTACGTCAACACAGAGTACACAAGATTAGGATTGCAATTGTAATCTTGCAATTTTTTTCAGTTTTTGTTAATGAATTAGGTATTGGAATTACAAGTTTTGATCATAGATATTGCGACAAGGAGTTCTTTTAAGGAGAATGGTTTGCCAAATCTATTTCAAAACTCTACAAAAACTTGTAAAACTTAGTGTGGTTTTAATGATATTAGGTTTGAGAATCCATTTACAAAATTACAGATCAGATTTTACAAAATTTCATTGTCATTCAAAATAAGTATATCATTCAAAATAAAAAAGTATATCATTAAGAAAAAAGGATATGATTCAAAATGGGATATGATATAGGCTTAGTTTTTAGTGGTGAACTTCAGTAGTAACAGGCATTAAGTTTAATTTAAAAAAAATTCTTTAACAGTAAAATTAAAAAATGTTACAGGATATAAGAACTAAACTTAAAAATTCATATTGTGAAAAGAGGTGATTCTCACATGTAGATTTTCACATTGTCAGTGTTCGTGAAATAATGATGGAGAAAAAGAAAATCCACTTCTTCTCATTTATAATATTGTGGTCTAGAGTGCAAGAGGTGATTCTCACATGTAGATTTTCACATTGTCAGTGTTGGTGAAATAAAAATCTTAGGCTCTATCAAGCGCCGAGAGGGATCAAATCTCCCGAGGTGCAAACCTCTTCTCAGGTATTGCACTCAAGGTGCTTTTCAAGGAGAGGTTTGCACCTCGGGAGATTTGATCCCTCTCGGCGCTTGATAGAGCCTAGGATTTGGATCTAGGCTGGTTGTAAAATCATTGGACTTAAGCTAATAGTTGTCTCTAATAGTTAATTGAAAAATTAATATATTGGCCCAAT
>LPNX011061417.1:202855-253958 GCA_001517045.1 Pseudotsuga menziesii | reverse complement strand
AATTACTATCTAAAAATGAACAAGAACTAGCAAAGAGAATTTACAGTTGTAAAGATTATAATTAAAAATGAACTTTTAGAATTACACATCTAATCTTAAAAATTCTAAAGCCAGAATTGAACAATTTATATGGATGGAAAAGAGAATTATTTTATATAAGAATAAACAATAAGATACAATAGAAGGGTATCAACTGAATCTCCTTACAATGCCTTTCTAAAATCGAGATCAAATTTCATTTGACCGGGTCTTCAAACACTAAAGTTTTAATCTAAATCCTCAATTAGCAAGTATGTCCAAGAGAATCACTTCAATCCCTATAAGAATGTTAGAAATTCAAAGATATAGATAAGGGATAAGGAATTTTATAGATAGGATATGAGGGATTTTATGGAATCTATTTTTATTTGAACAATAAGAGGGTATTTTCTCTAACATGCTCAATCTTCCAAATCTAACCAAAATGACTACGACTAGGTTTTCCTTTTACCCATTCCTCTTTTATATTAATGAGGAGGAAATTGTAGGAGTTAGAGGAAGTTATTTATGGGATTCCTGAATCGGTATTAAATAACTTTATTTTGGTTTTTAACCCTCAAACAAACACATACACAAGCTAGACCAAAGCAGGGAACATATACATGGATTGGCCTACTTTAGGGAACATATGGATTGTAAGATACAGTTTTTAGAAGTTTTCCAAGATAAACTATTCTTCATACATCATAGAGGATCAAATAAATCTACAAAAGAAGGAAATATATAAGATTGAACCATCATAAGCATTTACTGGATTGGCGTGAAAAAACTATAATGGAACCCCTATAATGTAGTAGGTCAAAGAAGTAGATGATGGCCAAAATATATTACAACCATTCAAAATAAAGTGCATAAGTAGCCTGAATAATAGCTCCCATAAATGATCCATAAGTGTCATCTCCAAAAAATCAAGTAAGAACTATATCCGCCTGAGGTGGACATACCCATGCTCAGGAGAGAAAAGAAGCATGGCTGCCAAATCAAGTACCTTGTGGATTCATTAGGTATATAAGCAGCTATCATGGCCATGTAAAAGAGTACATAGTGGATCCATTTAAAAGGAGATCATATCCATGAAATAGATACATTGTGTACTATAAATAAGTGCTTGAAAAATCAAGATCCATAAGATTCAATGTCATAAAATGAGTAAATGACAATCGAATGCAACCTGAGTCATAGCATAAATATATGATGTTATATAATGGACTTGACATATTCAAACCAACCAATATGTATATGAGCACCAAAAGTATGTGAATAGATGTCCTAAATTCAAACATAGAAAGACATTGTTTGGTTACCAATCATTGATGTATATTGTTAACAAACATGATCCAAATCACCAATAATGATAAACAAAGGCACGGTATCTAGTATATATAACAAGTGTGAATAGATTTGTTGACGTCAAACACCTATAAACTATAACAATTAGGGGAAATTGATGTAATCTCACTATCGATAGCCAAAACACCCACCACTAATAACTGCAAGTTCTAAGGTTTTAAAAATATCTTAGATCGGTATTCAAGAATAGATTTTTTGGAGTTGATGGTAAGTGATTTGTTGGAAGGAGGGAATTAAGGCATCTCTCATCATCCAACATGAGGTAGTAGTGGAAGGACAAGTATTTTGTGGAACAAAATGATTGATTATGAAATGTTCTTGACATGGGAAGGCCAACATATTAAAGTCAAGAAGTCTAAGGATTGGTCGACATAGGTTAATACATCCCTTGAACATAAGAATGAAACAATAAGTGACTAAGGTAGCATAGTGGTGAAAACACGAAGTTGGGAAACAATTCCGTGACAAATCCTTTTTTTGTATAATTTCCAATTTCTTGGCCAAGAAAAAAGTCAATAATTTTTTTTCGGCCGAGAGTTGTAATATTTCTCGGACGAGAAATTAACCACGGTTAACATACTCTCGTCCAATAATTGTTCTATAGTTAGATAATTTTTCAACCGAGAGTTTTAAACCTTCTCGTCCGAGAGTATTGGCATAATTTTTACATTAAACTTTCATAAATGTTTCTCGACCGAGACATTAGATTCATTTTTAACTCTCGGCCGAGAAATGTTTAACTATATAAATCCAAACCCCCTCCCCGCCTAGCTGACCATCGTCATAATTTTCTTGGCTTTTTGCTCTGAGGATTTCACCCCGAAAACCAAGTCGTTGCTTTTCACTCTTGGTTATTGGATTTTTGGGCTTCTGCTTAGTCCATCGTCTTCATTTCACTGGTTTTTTGGTCAAGGTAAGAGGTTTTTGGGCTTCTGCTTATTCCACCATCACACCATTTGAGGTTTTTTGGTCAGGCAGGGTAACCATTTTTCACGCTTGGTAAGGCCTTTTTGGGCTTGCAAACAGAGTTTGGGCACCCATTTCATGTGCCATTTCAGTTGACCATCATCATCGTTTCGGTTTACTCCAAGACAAAGGGGTTTCTTCTCAATTAGGTCAGAATTTTCTATCTTGCTACATGTATTTTTTTGTTCTTTGCATCCGAAGATACATTCTACATTTCTTTCCTAAAATTACCAGTTCTCAATTCGTCGTGTTCAGAATCTCTATATTCTGGTTATGCCACCATTTATGTATTGAATTTACCATCTCTTGGGGGAACAGTATAAGTGTTAACCAAAACGCCCCCAACCCACCAAAATCCAACAGCCAAATTTTGGTTTAAATCATAATTTAGAGGGTTTAAATCTCAATTTTAAAAATCTAGGTGATCTGGGTGGTTTTAAAAGTAGGGATTTAGTCTAGAATAGACAATTGAAAGTGATAACATTGAAAATTGATGATAATAACAATTTCCTAGTAAAAATTTGGTCGATTTTTATCAAAATTCGACCGAAAAAGTGGGGCGTTTTGGTTATCTTTTATCATACGCGTCCCTCCCAGTAGCTGTACTATGAGTTTACTGCCCAACTATAGTGTGAGAATGTCCAGCTGTAGAGTTTGTACCTAACCTGTATATAGCCCTATTTGTGCTATTATCATTTTCTTGCCTATCGTGGCGCTGTGAGATGCTAAGGTGTGGCATTGTGAGGTGCTGAGGTGTTGGATCCAGTTAAGGGATACCACATATTGAAACACTCACTATCCACTAGTGAATCCAAGTCCATGTGTAACTAATTAAGGGCTCATTACACATAACTTTATATACATCAATTTACAATTTGAGAATCATACTTAACATAATGTGGCTAAACGTTAGACTTAAGGAATGTTCCCAATAGAAAAGACTTTGAGACATGTTGTTTCCATACGAGCATATCGATTAAGACATGTTACTGATAAACGATGAGAGATCTTGGGCCCTTCTAGGAATTGATTGGGAATTTGATAACAAACCTGTAATCAACTTAAATAAATAAACCATGACCAAGAAATCATTCAGTCAAGAGGGCGAGCATAGCTAGTCGAGAAGGTTGAATAGAGATACATATGTCAGCCAGGGTTACCTCCTCAATGAACCCTATGATTAAATGTGCCTTGTGGATAGTATTGCTTTGACTATATGTAGCAGGTGCCATAGATGTAAATAAGGAGGTTAAAAAGAAGGGGACTAGCTGGATAACAACATGGCTAATGAACTAGTAAGAAATGACTAGCTATGCTGAGTAAATGAATTTTATATATGCTTAGGCCGACATTCTTAGGATGGAGAGGCCCCTTGTTATTTTCTTATCATTGATTTTGCTCACACTAAGCCCTATGATAAGGCATACACTACTCTATGTTGTGGTCATAAACCTAGTAGTATTCATATAATTTGTTAGGCTCAGGTCTAGGATGGTTCTAAGCACATCTGGGTTGATCCTACTATAGAGGAATGAAAGTGTCTATACGTGGTGTAGTAGAAATGGGAGGAGAAACAATGGGTATTGGTGATGTCTAAGGCTATTAGGTTTGGTGGTTATGCTGTAATATCTAGATGGGTGGTTATTATTGTTAAGGAGGCTATGTTGTGGAAGTATGTGGCTATGTAGTAGATGATACAATGCCAATATGGGCTTGGTGGCTCAAGCATAGCTGGTACGAAACAAAGCTAGTAGCAGAGGTACCTTACCCCCTTTCACCATAAATTCTACCCCTCAAAACTAGTCACTTTCGACCAAGTTTGTGCACGCAAGCTCGACTGAGAAGGAGAGGAATTGACTTTATTTCATCGAAGAATACTTTATTTAGGACGATTAATGTCTTATAAAGAGGTCTTATGAACTGAGGCTAGTTCCTAAGAGTTATTTTTTTCCTTTCCTACAAAGGAGTGAGAAACCAGCCTTTGTTTTACCTTGTTCAGGTCATTCACCATAGATTTTAACAACTTGTTCACTTCCTCCATGCTCAAAGGATTCTTGTATAAGGGTTACCGGTATAGTGGATTATTAATAGTCCCCCCCCCTCCCCCCTCCCCCCGTACATAGGTGTTCTTGGGTGAAGACAATAACACCACTCCATCCATCCCATCATCCTAGGTTGAAGATATAAAGCCTGGGTATATGTTGTTGAATCTCCCTGGCCCACCCCCAATAATTTAAAATCTAGTGACTATGAAGCTCTTCCATAGAATGTGACTAGGGGGGATAAATATATCCTATTATATTGTGGTACCTTCGATTTGGATTCCTGACTTTAAGTAAGTGGTTATTGGGAAGCACTCAATGCCATGTCCTTAAGTGTAAGTTCGTGAATGAAAGCACTTATCCTTTCCTTCTTGGCTTGCTTCGTAACTTGGCTAATATGGAAGAATAAACCCAGGTTGGGAGATGAAAGAAATGGTGGGATTATATCACTTACGTGCTTCTTGCTTGCTTTCTAGATTGATCGCGGGCTTCTCTCGCTTGCTTGCTAAATTCAATTTTTTTTTTTTTTTGGGGGGGGGGGGGAGGTTGAAGTGGCTGATTGGGGTACAAAAATCACTTTATATATTAACTACATTCCTCTATGAGAAGTAGAATTTAATCAATTTCTTTTTTGTTGAGCGCCTTCTTTATCTAGTTAAACTCAGGCTTGTATAAGAGGTGGGATGATACGAAATCACCCGATGAAACTCGACCAACTTCTTAATGCTAGAAAATTTGGTGGATATATCATTTGGCAAGAGGCTAGAGTTTAACTATGGCTAAGAATTAACCAGGCATGCCAGTAGACCATGACGCTAGACAGGTTGCTCTAGTCAGTTTACTATGCAATTGGCAAGGATATTGAAGTGGAAGTGGATGGATTTATTTTATCTACTTTCCTAGAGTAAGGAAGGTACACATTCAGTCCAGCAACCAAGTACACCTAGTACGCGTAAGGAATCCACACATTACATGTCCACCAAACTCACATCGAAGTCCAATGAGCAAGTTCACCTACACAAAGGCGTTACAGTCTACCTAAGGCAACCGCCCAGGAAATTGGTAAAGTCCAACAAACCCACGTTAGTTAATAGACCCAGGATACTTTCACTACGCATTCATTTCAATATGCTACTCCCAACTTAACATCCATACCCATCTTTCTACGATTACCACTCCCATAAATCGCTTTCCCTTAGCCAGCTCATGCAATGATACCGCTATTTAGGCCCCTTCATTATACGATTTCCATACACAAAAAATAACTTTAATACCTGGGACAAGCACACCGGTCAAATCCCCAGCCCTAGGCAAGAGTGTTTAGTGTAGGAAAGTAAGTCTCCTTTCTTTCTTTATCTATGCATGTATATAGTAGCTCAAGGTTATTTGAAGGATCTAATTATCGTAGTACAGGTGGCTCTGATGTAGCCACAAAGCCATGTGTCTTTTTCTTGCCATTGTGTGTTTACTCCTACCTATTTTTGTGTCTCCTTCTACTTTCCCAATGTGTATTTTATCCTCCCCCCTTTCATTGCTAGTAGCCTTTGACACTGCAACTAGATTATATGGTTCAGTCAGTTAAACAATTGCTGTTGGATCTTGAACAGGTAATCTACAACTTAATTAACTGGAGAAACTTCTAGCTATGCTACTTGATATGCTTATGGCTCTACTCCTGCAACCCTAGCTTATTGTACTGGTCCTACTACTTACTAGGTGGTGGGAAATTGAAAATAATTGATTTAGGAATTTAGGCAGAGATAGATAGCTTACTACTAATACTTACAATAAATGTATTATGTAGGAATACCTCATTCAATAATTATTGGGATGCATAAGCATTATAAGAGGTTTCCTTGGAGAATAATTGACCTCTTTCCTAATATTTTAAGTGAGATGTAATGAATAAAAGGAGAGTTAGGATAAATGAAAATTGAACTAAATCTAGATTCCAATCCTGTTAAGGGAAGACCCTACATATTGAATCCTAGAATCACCATTGTTGGGCCATTTGGGGTGCTGAAAATCATTTATTATTTAATAATAATTACAAACCCTAATAAAAAATATGAATGAAATATTACGCAATAAATTTTTTTGGAGTTTCATATATATTTTCCTCTACAAATACGGGTTTTCCATTATGTTGAATTCGCCATAAAAAATTGAACAGTCGAGGGAGGTTTTTGAAATTGTCCAGACACAACTCTTCTGATGAAACATCCTTCCCTAACTGGCTAGCAATGGAACCGACCAGGAACTCACTGATTGACTTACTTATTGGCAATGATTTATAGCCACTGTGAATGACCTTTAACGCTCGGCTATCCCAAAAAACAAACAACCAAACAAACATGGATTCAAGGGTTGTTTATTTAGGGAATGTCAATGGTCCACTTGGGGTAGTGAAAATCATTTATTATTTAATAATAATTGCATTTTGCATTTCAGAAAGTTTCGCTATGTTATTAGGTATGGGATATTTTACATTTAGGGGTAGCGAGAACCTATCCACTTATTGGGTAGGAGAGAAACTAAGCAAGGGCTTGTCCAAACTGAATTAGGTGGTCGAAATTGAGATTTGTTTCCCCACCCCAACCCATGAATGCTAGAACCTATGGTGGTGGCGAAACAGATGGCAGGAGACCTACATATTGAAAGATCATATTTTGATTCTTCACTTGAGTTTTTAGAGGTGTCGGTAGCTATGAATTTTATTAGACCTGAAAATGTGCATCTTATACACCCATGTTGGAATTATGATAGGACATCCATTGTCTTCATGAAAGTGTAATGGTTGATCCCGCTAAGATCATTGTCACTAGTAACTTAATCCACCCACTAATGTGCATATATTGAAACTAAATCTTGGGTAAATTGGTTATTCTTGACAGTTCAGCAATGAAAATGCTACTATTAAGAAGACTATGGAGTAATTGAAGAATGAAATAGATAAAAACAAATAATGTATTTGTACAAGGAGGGTGAAGCATCCTTAACATCCTAAAAAATAAACTGGTAATGATGGAAATTTTAGTTTTCCCTAAGTTGATGGTTGAATTCCATGTACATTCCAATGTTTCAATTATCATTTGGAGAGGTATCCATTGAAAACCTAGAGAATCAATCTTATTTCATAAAGTTTACTTTAATAGAAATACACTGACTTTTTCCAAGTGAAACTATGCCAGTACTAAAGTGGAAGGCCTAGCTGTGGTATACATGCTCCATATGTTTGAGCATTATTTTCTAGGTGGGTATTTTAAATTATTCATAGATCATTCAACTATGAATTCAATAAAACTATGTTGGGAGGTCATATCTAAATATGGTGACTATTATTTTAGGAATTTTTCTTTGAGGTTAACTATCTCTATCTACAACATCATATATAAGCACAAGTAAGAGATAAACATGCGTAAAAACTACTATAAACAAGCTATTTCATTAAGGAGAACATGAACACCATAAATTAATGGGAATAAGAAGAAGCATCAAGCTAAGTAATGAGTACAGAGCTTACTAATAATACTTATAGTAAATTTATTAGCTATGTAATATCCATAATGTATGAGCATATTGTACAGTGATCTGAATATCTTTACTAGAAGAACCCTAGTTATATGAGTATTCTATATAAGTTCTTATAAAAATACAAAGCATAGTTTTTTAGGCTGATCCAGACTAGGTATGTCTCTTCATTTCCACCATATTTTAGAGGATGATCCATACTAGGTATGTCCCTTCGTGTCCACCATATTTTTTAGGCTGATCCGGAATAGGAATGTCCCTTCGTGTCCACCATATTTTTTAGGCTGATTCGGACCATATCCAATATTAGATGCTTACTAGAACTACTTAGTAAGACTGAAAATAGAAATCGTAGATGGAAGATTGTAATATCCCAAACTAAATATGGTATAGATAATAGATAATTTGACATTATGACTCTTGACACTTTTCTGATCAATACATTCCTCATCCTCTGTTTTGTTTGTAAATGAGGGTGTAATGTTTGAATAGGGTTTATTATTAGGAACTTTCACAACACAATTCAGGGTTCCTTATCATACTAGACTTGTTGATATCTATACTCAGTAATGATATTTATTTGTATCCAATATCAAACTTAACCCAGAGATTCATAAAAATTGCAATATATATCCATCAATAACAACAACGTAGAAATAATGTAGATTTAGGAAATTATCAGATCTGATTTGAGAAGTACCTTGGACAACAATAACTGAGATGGCAGTCTTTTAAGCCTTAATAGATTTGAATTGTAGATGAGTGTACAAATGCTTTTAGTGATCAAGGTAATGCCCAATGTCTGAAGATAACGAATGCCTAAGAATGTCCCAACTATGCAAATAATTAATATCCCAGATTGATGGTTCACGCCATCTCAAACAATGATAAGGGTGGATTGCTTGATGGCTATAGTAACCTAATATAAACACGCAGATTTATGAATATGCTTCAATGAAATTGAATATTTGAGTACCACGCTCAACTAGGATCACCTTACACATGTTGATCCCTTCCTTCTTATGTGCATCCAGATCTCAAATAATAGTAGAAAGTCAATCTCTAAGGGCTGTAGCAGTTTGATGTAGAAACACAAATTATGAATAGGCCCCAATGGAAGTGGGTTTACTTGAGAGCTATGCCTAGATTGAAGGTAGGGCATCTAGATAGACTAATGACGCCTCTCTTCAGTGTATGCAACCCTTAAATATGTGAACACAATCTCTTTAGTACTCCATCCCTATTATCCAAGGAAATTTAAGTGAGCCTTCTTTGTGTTATTTCCATCTTGTAGAGATCACACTTATTGAAACAGGATGATTTCCCTCATGATAATCCTCTGCTCACTGGTAACTTGTTTCCAATAGAATGAACCCTTGCCCACATTAAATCACTGCCCTATTCTTTTGAGGAAGAATGGATGGACATAACCACAATTTTAGTATACAATTCAGCAGTAGCAATATAGAGGAAGATTGTTTCCCAGAACTTGGTGGAGACCTCCCCTTCTCAACAATGATAGGATCACTTCCATGATTAATGAACTAATACACCCAACTATAAACTTTATGGAGGCTCCATCAATGCCCTAAACACAATGAATCTCTGATGCAATGAAGCTACCAATGGTGAATCTGGATGATCCACCCTAGCAATTGGCTAGGTTGTATAGATTTCACCACTGAATCCAATTAGGTCAAGGAAATCCAACCTAAACCCTAAGTATCTCATTGATCTCCCAAAACATGTTTCCAAAAGATGAATAATAACAATGATAACCTTTTGTTTCAACTAACCTTCTTGTATAGCTTTTAGGGTTTGCATGCATGTCACTTTTAGGGTATGCATGCATGTCACTTTTAGGGTTTTCCTGCATGCCATTTTTAGGGTTTTCATGCATGTCACTTATAGGAACATTTCAAAGATAGTGGCAAGACGAGTAGAAAAAAATACTCTTGAAACTAAAGTAGAAAATAGTAATCTTGGGTGTAAGCCACAGTGCCAAGATGAGTAGAAATAAATACTCTTGAAGCTCATGTTTTTGGTAGCTGACCAATTTATCTAATTTAATATTTAAATGAATTTAGGTATTTTTTCTGATATTAGGTAATTTGTCCCCTAAATGTTTGTCAAAATTCTTTTCCAGGTAACATATTTGGGAGAGGACCTCTTGGGCGGTTCCTCCCATTCCAAGGATGGTACCCAGGGTAAACCCTAGATTGTTCAGGGCACAAGGCCATGTTAACAAATCATGAATAGATTATTTATAGCTAATCAACATTCAGCTCACTAAGAGGAAACATGTCATAAAGTGGGATTTGAATTCTGCTGGTGAGGGTAACAACTTTTTGGGACACCACTTTTGTCTTATAATTTTGAATAATAGGGGCATGTATCTAAAAAAATGTGCAATGATTTCACAGTATGGTTTTGTGCTAATTTTTTAAAATAAGGAAAAGAGATGTCCAAGAAAGCCTCTCTTATCCCAATTACGATGTGTTTCTTAATCAACAACATAATTTTACATGGTTGCCAAGTGAATACCACGTGATGTGTTTCACTCTAGTTTCACATGCATAACCATCATTGGGGACTGAATTTTGTGTCATGATGTTCATTTGGTGAGGCCTACCATTAGATGTCTATCTTGCTTCCCCATTAAATATGTCACTTGAGGAATGATTGTATTCAAAAATTCCTATTAAATCAATGAAGTACACAATGGTGAATATGGATGATTCACCCTAGCAATTTGTTAGGTTGTATAAATTTCACCACCGAATCCAATTAGTTCAAGGCAATATACCCTAACCCTAAGTAGCTCACCTAGCTCCCAAAAAGTGTTTCCAAAAGATGAATAATAACAACGATACCCTTCTAGTTCAACTAACCTTCTTATATAGCTTTTAGGGTTTGCATGTCAGTTTTAGGGTTTGCATGCATGTCACTTTTAGGGTTTGTATGCATGTCACTTTTAGGGTATGCATGTCACTTTAGGGTTTGCATGCATGTCACTTTAGGGTTTGCATGCATGTCACTTTTAGGAATATTTCAAAGATAGTGGCAAGACAAGTAGAAAAAAAATACTCTTGAAAATCAAGTAGAAAATAGTAATCTTGGGTGTAAGCCATAGTGGCAAGATGAGTAGAAATAAATATTTGAGAAGCTCATGTTTTTTTAGCTAACAAATTTATCTAATTTAATATTTAAAGGAATTTAGGTCTTTTTTGTGATATTAGGTAATTTATCCCCTAAATGTTTATCATTTTTCTTTTTCAGGCAACATATTTGGGAGGGAACCTCTTGGGCGGTTCCTCTCATTCCAAGGATGGTACTCAAGGTAAACCCTAGATTGTTCAGGGCACAAGGCCATGTTAACAACTCATGAATAGATTATGTATAGCTAATCAACATTCAACTCACTAAGAGGAATCATGTTAGAAAGTGGGATTTGAACTCCTGTGGGGAGGGTAACAACCTTTTTCGGACACCACTTTTGTCCTATAATTTTGAAGAATAGTGGCATTTATCTAACAAAATGTCCAATGATTTCACATTCTGGTTTTGTGCTCATTTTTGCAAAGAAGGAAAAGAGATATCCAAGAAATCCTCTTTTATCCCAAGTAAGATGTGTTTCTTAATCAACAACATAATTTTATAGGGCTGCCAAATGAAGACCACGTGATGTGTTTCACTCTAGTTTCAGATGCATAACCACTGTGAATGACCTTTAACACTCAGCTATCCCAAAAAACAAACAACCAAATAAACATGGATTCAAGGGTTGTTTATTTAGGGAATGTCAATGGTCCACTTGGGGTACTGAAAATCATTTATTATTTAATAATAATTGCATTTTGCATTTCAGAAAGTTTCACTATGTTATTAGGTATGGGATAATTTACATTTAGGGGTAGCGGGAACCTATCCACTTATTGGGTAGGAGAGAAACTAAGCAAGGGCTTGTCCAAACTGAATCAAGTGGTCAAAATAGAGAGTTTTTTCCCCACCCCAACCCATGAATGCTAGAACCTGTGGTGGTGGCGCAGATGGCAGGAGACCTACATATTGAAAGATCACATTTTGATTCTTCACTTGAGTTTTTAGAGGTGTCGGTAGCTATGAATTTTCTTAGACCTGAAAATGTGCATCTTGTACACCCATGTTGGAATTATGATAGGACATCCATTGTATTCATGAAAGTTTAATGGTTGATCCCGCTAAGATCATTGTCACTAGTAACTTAATCCACCCACTAATGTGCATATATTGCAACTAAATATTGGGTAAATTGGTTATTCTTGACAATTTAGCAATGAAAATGCTACTATTAAGAAGACTATGGAGTAATTGAAGAATGAAATAGATAAAAACAAAGAATGTATTTGTACAAGGAGGGTGAAGCATCCTTAACATCCTAAAAAATAAACTGGTAATGATGGAAATTTTAGTTTTCCCTAAGTTGATGGTTGAATTCCATGTACATTCCATTGTTTCAATTATCATTTGGAGAGGTATCCATTGACAACCTAGAGAATCAATCTTATTTCATAAAGTTTACTTTAATAGAAATAAGCTGACTTGATCCAAGTGAAACTATGCCAGTACTAAAGTGGAAGGCCTAGCCATGGTATACATGCTCCATATGTTTGAGCATTATTTTCTAGGTGGGTATTTTAAATTATTCATAGATCATTGAACTATGAATTCAATAAAACTATGTTGGGAGGTCATATCTAAATATGGTGACTATTATTTTAGGAATTTTTCTTTGAGGTTAACTATCTCTATCTACAACATCATAGATAAGCACGAGTAAGAGATAAACATGAGTAAAAACTACTGTAAACAAGCTATTTCATTAAGGAGAACATGAACACCATAAATTAATGGGAATAAGAAGAATCATCAAGCTAAGTAATGAGTACAGAGCTTACTAATAATACTTACAGTAAATGTATTAGCTACGTAATATCCATAATGTATGAGCATATTGTACAGTGATCCGAATATCTTTACTAGAAGAACCCTAGTTATATGAGTATTCTATATAAGTTCTTATAAAAATGCAAAGCATAGTTTTTTAGGCTGATCCAGATTAGGTATGTCCCTTCGTTTCCACCATATTTTAGAGGATGATCCATACTAGGTATGTCCCTTCGTGTCCACCATATTTTTTAGGCTGATTTGGACCATATCCAATATTAGATGCTTACTAGAACTACTTAGTAAGACTGAAAATAGAAATCGTAGGTGGAAGATTGTAATATCCCAAACTGAATATGGTATAGATTATAGATAATTTGACATTATGACTCTTGACACTTTTCTGATCAATACATTCCTTAACCTCTGTTTTGTTTGTAAATGAGGGTGTAATGTTTGAATAGGGTTTATTATTAGGAACTTTCACAACACAATTAAGGGTTCCTTATCATACTAGACTTGCTGATATCTATACTCAGTAATGATATTTATTTGTATCCAATATCAAACTTAACCCAGAGATTCATAAAAATTGCAATATATATCCATCAATAACAACGACGTAGAAATAATGTAGATTTAGGAAATTATCAGATCTGATTTGAGAAGTACCTTGGACAACAATAACCTAGATGGCAGTCTTTTAAGCCTTAATAGATTTGAATTGTAGATGAGTGTACAAATGCTTTTAGTGATCAAGGTAATGCCCAATGTCTAAAGATAACGAATGCCTAAGAATGTCCCAACTTGTTGATGTATATGTAACTTCAGAATGTATTCTTCTATATATTTCATATATTGTAAGCCGATGTTTATTCCGGGATGTTTCTATTATGTATTTGAGTCATGTGGTCATGCCCCGATGTTCCGATCGGGAGGATTAATAATGTAAACAAGTCATATCAAGTCATTGGGTAAGTCCCCACAGTTTAGGGGCACTTGAGTTATTATACACTAATTAAGGTATAGGCTCGAGTAGTAATTATTAGGTTGAGTGCACTTCAAGTCAATGGAAGAATATAAATAGAGAGTGAGATTCTCTCTATTTATTACTTGTGACTTAGCTCTCTTGCTCTCTCAAGTGTGGCGCACTTTTGGAGAAGGAAATTCTTTGGCTTGACAGAAGACAGAAGGCTGCTATTGTGTTGGGAGATCATCTTACTGTTTTGGGATCACATCTTGTGGTGATACTATCTTAGAGGAAGTTGAGGGGTTTTCTCCATTTATGGTTTCCCCTCCTAAAATCTTTGTGTCTCTTGTCTCTTGTGATGTGCTTATGTGATTGTTGTGCTTGTTATTCTCTCAGTGAAAAGATCTTATCATAATGCTAGCTTAAATGTTGAAAAACT
Source organism: Pseudotsuga menziesii (assembly GCA_001517045.1). Lineage (NCBI taxonomy): Eukaryota > Viridiplantae > Streptophyta > Pinopsida > Pinales > Pinaceae > Pseudotsuga > Pseudotsuga menziesii. The sequence continues at coordinate 239,695 of LPNX011061417.1, read as the reverse complement.
AACATAAAATCAGAGCTAACCTGAGAAGAAGACATTGTGCATCTACAAGAACTAGGGATTCCTAGTTTATGGATCTTCCTCCACAGATTTTCAGCAAAAGTAAGGTGGAACAACTCTCCTCCTTAGGGCGCATCTTTCTGTCGAAGCGGAATTTGATTCCAAGCATTTTTCATTCTTCGATGCGGAAATTATGGCTTTCTACAGAAGAGGAATTTTTGAGTGAGACATGCATAGGATTTTTATCCTCATCAAAACCGAAATTTAGAGACCTGGATCAGTAAATTTGGTTGGGTAAATCTCTGGGAAAGTCAAACCCTAGTTTGACCCTGAGCTAGGAGAAACCCTAAATACTAAAACTGCTAAGTTTTGGTACAGTCGCTATATTCCGAGATTGGAGAAGTCTCAGAAGCGGAAAATTGCAGGGGCCTAATATAAAATCCTGATGAACATTGTGTCCAAAGGGAAGCCTCTGATTCGCTTTATTCCAGGAGATATGATCTCTCCAAGTTAGGGTTCCAGCCTCTTCCAGAAATCATGCATAAACAGGACACCTGGGGAGATCTGAAATATCTTGGGATACAAAGGTCCAAATTAAATTCATGAAGATGTTCCAGAAAGGGCATGGAATTTAATTTCTGTTTTCCGAAGTTCAGAATCAGAAGATGAACCAGTGACACGTGGCATGCTGTACAACTTCGCTGTTCTGAACAGTCCTGTAACAGGTCACCTTGGGAAAAGGATCATAAATCCAAAATGGTGAAACCAATTCTGATGAAACCTGTGGTGTTGGATCAGAAACATTGAGGTTACCTCAGTGAGAAATTTCAGACATAGAGGATCAGTAATTTCGGAGATATCATAGAAACAGTAATAGACATTTCTGGAGAAGAAATCAGAAAATTAGGGCTTCCTGTTCTGGGAGCTTCCCTCCACTGTTTTCAGAAAAGGAGTACATTGGACAGCTCCATTTGAAGAGATCTATCTGTTCATACAATCAGATATGAAAAATTCCATTTTTTGAAAATTAGGGTTTCAGTGACAAACCCTAGATCAGCAAACTCCGGGACAAGGATGGACACCTCAAATCGGTAAGATCTAATCCTTTGCTATTTCCATTTGAGGTTCTCATGATATATCACATCATATTAGTTAAAAGCTTGCGGAAGTTGACAACTTCCAAACCCAGAAGTATATGATCTCTCTGAAGAAAATGGATTGGACACCTACATGAGTATGGAGGTTCCAGTTTCAGAGGGAGACGAGGCCAAATAAGACATCATGCTCATGCTGCAGAGGATGATGAACCATCCATAAAGAGATCCAGATATGAAAGTGAAGATTCTTCAAGAAAGGCTCTCATAGGACTCAAGAAGAACCTTCTCTCCATTTCAGCATTGATGCAAAAGGAATACGGGTTGCATCCATAGATGGTCAAGTCATCATGTGACCAAAAGGAAAGACTATCGATTATGCGGTAGTGATTGGAGAACAAGAAGGAGACTTGTACAAATTGAAGGGCCATCCAGAACAAGCCTTGATCCATGACATAGTAGAGCCAAATGAGCTTTGGCATAGAAGGCTTGCACATGTGCATTACAGAGCACTACCTATTGCAAGCAATGCTGTTGAAGGTCTTCCAGAATTTCAAACTATTTGAAGGGAAGAACAAAATCAGAATATGACCTAAAGAAACCAGTTGAAGAATGTGAAGATCCAGAATGCAGAGACCATGCAGTCATAAGAGTCTCTCAAATCAAGAACAACTTGAAGCGGTGAAGAATGCAGAAGTGGTGATGGCCACCTTGAATGGCCTCCCAGGATCGTGGAATTCATTCATTCAAGGAATGTGTTCCAGAAGGAAGTGATTACGTTTCAGTAGACTCTAGAAGAAGAAGCTCAAGAAGAGAAGGTGGGAGCAACTGAATATCAAGCTCTCTCCATCCAAAGAAGATCCCTCAAGCAATGAGGAATATGAAGAACTCAACTCTTGAAGAACTTCTTATCCACCTTAGCTTTTGGATAAGAAACGATGCTATTATGAATGAAGAAGACGATGCAGCTGAAGGATCAAGAAGGAGTCTACCCTCAAAACAAATAAAGATAAGTATTCAAATGTCATTTCATAATATTGTTTTGTTATGCATTTGTTTATATTCAGTTATTGTATTATGCATGATAGGATGTTTGCATTAATGACAGTATACTACTAATATGCGTGCGATGGGTAAGTAGCTCATGGTGCTATACAACTCTCCATTGCTACTTATCTAGAATGAAACCTCTTTGCTGACATATTGGATTAGTGCACAATCTCAATGATGTCCTGGTAGAGATGGAAGGCATCTAGAAAGTTTCAGTGAGATATGGATGAATGTTGTATTGGCTAAAGTAGTTGCATGATCATATATTTATGCATAAGTATTTTCCAGTATGATTATTCCTTATGAAATGTTTCTAACCATACAATTGCATTTGACTTGTAGGAAATATCGCATACATAATCGCCTACAAGCAAAGAAGGATGAAGACTTGTTCCGAAGAACAAGTGACGACAGTTCAAAGACAAAGAATAATATGACAAGCTAACAGATGGGTGCAAGATGAACTTTTGAAGAAGTTCAAGATAGAGGATCTTAGTATCCAGTGATCCTAGATGGATACTACTTGTCACTCCAGTACAGAATGTTTCAGTGCATAGAGTACGGAAGACAGAGGGAGTATGATGCTCTGCTTCAGAGGGAGTGACTACAAAATATCCCGAGGATCAACATGGTACTGAGAGTAAAGTGGATTCCAACCTTTGCTTCAAGGTTGAAGACGAAAGACCAGTGATACTCTTGTTATGTGTCGATGCACTATTGTTCTAGGTATGGAGGTGTGGCAGAGTACAGATGGAATCTTCCTTGGACAAGGGAAGTATGCAGTAGAGATCCTGAAGAGATTTGGGATGATGGACTGCAAGGCTTTGGCTACACCCATGGCATTGAACCTGAAGCTATTAAGTGATGCTTCTTCAGAGTCGGTTGATGCTACGATGTATCGTCACATGATTGGGTCCTCGATGTACCTGAGACCAGATATTTGCTTTGTTGTGAACACATTGAGACATGATCACTTGATGGTTACAAAGCATGCAGGGGTACAATTGATTATGGGCTCAAGTATGATGCCAATCAAAAGATTAACCTGGAGGGTTATGTTGATTCAGATTGGGAAGGAAGTGCCATCGACAGGAAGAGTACTTTGGGATGTTGCTTCAGTATGGGATCAGGTGTGATCTCTTGGTTTAGCAGGAAGCAATCCTGTGTGGCACTGAGTACAACTGAAGCAGAGTATGTCGCAGCTTGTTCAGCTAGTTGTGAGGTAGTATGGCTGCGGAAGCTACTGTCTGATATATTTGATCTCCAGTTAGATGCTACTTGTATACATTGTGACAACCAGAGTTGCGTGAAGTTGTCAGAGAATCCAGTATTCCATGACAAGTCGAAGCATATCGAGATCAAGTATCACTATATCAGGGATATGGTGCAGAGAGGAGCAGTGAAGCTCCTGTATATTGCGACGGAGGAACAGATAGCTGATGTATTAACAAAGCCATTGGCTAGGTTGAAGTTCGAGTACTTCAGAGAGAGACTTGGTGTTCTCTAGATCGAGGCTTCCTCCCAAAGACAGTGATGAGACCCATAGCCATTCTGACATGATGAGAGGATTGGTTCCTTCCATGGTCAGATGTAAGGGCTGAGCCATTCTGTCATGGTGAGAGGATTCAGTTCCTTCCATTTCAGATATGAGTGCTAGAGATCCAAAGCCATTCTGACGAGTAGGTCAGATGTAAGGGCTGAGCCATTCTGTCATGGTGAGAGGATTCAGTTCCTTCCATGTCAGATATGAGTGCTGAGATTGAGAGCCATTCTGACGAGTAGGTCAGATGTAAGGGCTGTTCCATTCTGTTCATGGCTAAAGGATTTAGTTCCTTCCATGGCAGATGTAAGTGCAGAAATCTCTCCTCAGTGGAGTTGAGAGTCTTCCATCACTGGACGGGATTGTGCCATTCTGACAAGCAGGTCAGATGTAAGGGTAGAGCCATTCTGTTCATGGCTAAAGGATTTAGTTCCTTCCATGGCAGATGTAAGTGCAGAAATCTCTCTTCATTGTGGTTGAGAGTCTTCCATCATTGGATGGGATTGAGCCATTCTGACGAGTAGGTCAGATGTAAGGGCTGTGCCATTCTGGTCATGGCTAAAGGATTAAGTTCCTCCCATGATAGATATGAGTGCTGGCCATTCTGTCGAGTAGGACAAATGTAAGGGCAACTGCCATTCTAGGAATGGAGGAACCTGGTCAGTTACCAGGAACACTCAGTCAGGTTGTGCAAATGAGCATGTAATCAGTCCTGGGAGATTTGCAGATGGTCTTTCGAGGTTTTGCCTATGGCATGTAATTCGGTGCCCTCGGACATCTAGCAAATTCTCTTTCGAGGTTTTGCTCTGGGATGGCATGTAATCAGCCCTGGGAGATCCTATAGGTTGGGCTGTGTGCCCGTAATCAGTCCTGGGATGCTCTTGTAAGATTTTTCCATGACCACATGTAATCAGCCCTGGGAGATCCTATAGGTTGGGCTGTGTGCCCGTAATCAGTCCTGGGATGCTCTTGCGAGGTTTTGTGGTTAGGTCACATGTAATCAGCCCTGGGAGATCCTATAGGTTGGGCTGTGTGCCCGTAATCAGTCCTGGGATGCTCTTTCGAGGTTTTGTGATGCACGTAATAAGTCCTGAGGATTCTCCAGTATGGCTAGTGATGATGAAGACCTGCAGGTGGTGGGCCTACATCCAGCATGAAATAGGGCTGGCTCTGTAGAACTTCCTATGATGAGATAGTACACACTTGATGATGACCAGTGGATATCCAGATCGAGCTATGATCCAAATCCAGTTATGATGACTCTGAGAGATCCAGATCGAGTGATGATCCAGATCCAGCAGTGATGATCCAGATCGAGTGATGATCCAGATCCTATCCAGAGAGATGATCCAGATCCAGTCCAGTGATGTTGATCCAGATCGAGTGATGATCTAGATCCAGTGATGCCATTTTATGATGATCCAGATCGAGAGATGATCCAGATCCAGATGACTTGAAGATGAAGATGACTTAGATGATCCAGTTAAAGCAGAGAAGAAGACCAGTGCTGAAAAATTGTGTCAAAAGAATACCTTCCTAGTTAAGAGGGAGTGTTGATGTATATGTAACTTCAGAATGTATTCTTCTATATATTTCATATATTGTAACCCGATGTTTATTCCGGGATGTTTATATTATGTATTTGAGTCATGTGGTCATGCCCTGATGTTCCGATCGGGAGGATTAATAATGTAAACAAGTCATATCAAGTCATTGGGTAAGTCCCCATAGTTTAGGGGCACTTGAGTTATTATACACTAATTAAGGTGTAGGCTCGAGTAGTAATTATTAGGTTGAGTGCACTTCAAGTCAACGGAAGAATATAAATAGAGAGTGAGAGTCTCTCTATTTATTACTTATGACTTAGCTCTCTTGCTCTCTCAAGTGTGGCGCACTTTTGGAGAAGGAAATTATTTGGCTTGACAGAAGACAGAAGGCTGCTATTGTGTTGGGAGATCATCTTACTGTTTTGGGATCACATCTTGTGGTGATACTATCTTAGAGGAAGTTGAGGGGTTTTCTCCATTTATGGTTTCCCCTCCTAAAATATTTGTGTCTCTTGTCTCTTGTGATGTGCTTATGTGATTGTTGTGCTTGTTATTCTCTCAGTGAAAAGATCTTATCATAATGCTAGCTTAAATGTTGAAAAACTAACACAACTATGCAAATAATTAATTTCCCAGATTGATGGTTCACGCCGTCTCAAACAGTGATAAGGGTGGATTGCTTGATGGCTATAGTAACCTAATATAAACACGCAGATTTATGAATATGCTTCAACTAAATTGAATATTTGAGTACCACGCTCAACTAGGATCACCTTACACGTGTTGATCCCTTCCTTCTTATGTGCATGTAGATCTCAAATAATAGTGGAAAGTCAATCTCTCTAAGGGTTGTAGCAGTTTGATGTAGAAACACAAATTATGAATAGGCCCCAATGGAAGTGGGTTTACTTGAGAGCTATGCCTAGATTTAAGGAAGGGCATCTAGATAGACTAATGATGCCTCTCTTCAATGTATGCAACCCTTAAATATGTGAACACAATCTCTTTAGTACTCCATCCCTGTTATCCAAGGAAATTTAAGTGAGCCTTCTTTGTGTTATTTCCTTCCTGTAGAGATCACACTTATTGAAACATGATGATTTCCCCCGTGATAATCCTCTGCTCACTGGTAAATTGTTGCCAATAGAATGAACCCTTTCCCACATTAAATCATTTCCCTATTCTTTTGAGGAGGAATGGATGGACATAACCACAATTTTAGTATACAATTCAGCAATAGCAATATAGAGGAATATTGTTTCCCAGAACTTGGTCGAGACCTCCCTTTCTCAACAATGATAGGATCACTTCCATGATTAATGAACTAATACGCCCAACTATAAACTTTATGGAGGCTCCATCATGTTGGAGACATTTACCATCATACTCACTCTTTCGGTCAAATTGGCCTAGTTAAACCACTATCCTAAGTTTAATTGACATCAGTGGAGCATTAATTACCATCATCCCAGTCACTCCCACGCCTACCTACAGTCAAGGAGGCTATATTAGCCTTCTCCTATAGTCAAGGAGGCTAACTGGAGAACTCCAGGGGTGATCTGTGTGACACTAATGCACCTAATTGCTAACTGGTTGTTACTTTCAGTTCAACAAGTCAGTTACAGTCAGTTAAGGCGCCTCCATTCATTAAATATATTATTTAATGAACTGGAGTTAACAAGGCGCCTCCACCAACTTCTGATGGTCAGTTCAGCTTCAGTTAACCTCATCAGGGTTCAATGGATTCATGCAGTACTAGCACTTGATGGTTGGTTTTCTATGACACGTGTTTGATCTCCTTCAGTTGAGATGAAGTCATTTATTGCACTCCGACTTGAGTTAGGTTTGGTGAGTCAATTAGGGTTTTGGTCAAGTGGTTAACTGAGTGAGATTACATGGCAAAGAGTTAGTTAAGCTAGACTCACTCATTGAATTCGAATTGTCCCTTAGGTATTCAAATTCTTCAGTCAGTTAAGCCATTTCTCTGCATGGGAATTGTAACCCATTATTGTTTATAAAATATACAGAGAAGAAACCTATTTTGGTTCCAGTTATTTCCAATTCATGAGTATTTGTTAATAATTCTTTGATGATTTTGATTCCTAGTTTTTAGATCATGTGCAAGAATTAATACATCAATGCCCTAAACATAATGAATCTCTGATGCAATGAAGCACACAATGGTGAATCTGGATGATCCACCCTAGCAATTGGCTAGGTTGTATAGATTTCACCACTAAATCCAATTAGGTCAAGGAAATACACCCTAAACCCTATGTATCTCACTGAGCTCCCAAAACATGTTTCCAAAAGGTGAATAATAACAATCATAACCTTTTGTTTCAACTAACCTTCTTATATAGTTTTTAGGGTTTGCATGCATGTCACTTTTAGGGTATGCATGCATGTCACTTTTAGGGTTTTCCTGCATGCCATTTTTAGGTTTTTCATGCATGTCACTTATAGGAACATTCCAAAGATAGTGGCAAGATGAGTAGAAAAAAATACTCTTGTAAATCAAGTAGAAAATAGTAATCTGGGGTGTAAGCCACAGTGCCAAGATGGGTAGAAATAAATACTCTTGAAGCTCATGTTTTTGGTAGCTGACCAATTTATCTAATTTAATATTTAAATGAATTTAGGTATTTTTTATGATATTAGGTAATTTGTCCCCTAAATTTTTGTCAAAATTCTTTTCCAGGTAACATATTTGGGAGAGAACCTCTTGGGCGGTTCCTCCCACTCCAAGGATGGAACCCAAGGTAAACCCTAGATTGTTCAGGGCACAAGGCCATGTTAACAAATCATGAATAGATTATGTATAGCTAATCAACATTCAGCTCACTAAGAGGAAACATGTCAGAAAGTGGGATTTGAATTCCGCTGGTGAGGGTAACAACTTTTTGGGACACCACTTTTGTATTATAATTTTGAATAATAGGGGCATGTATCTAAAAAAATGTGCAATGATTTCACAGTATGTTTTTGTGCTAATTTTTTCAAATAAGGAAAAGAGATGTCCAAGAAAGCCTCTCTTATCCCAAGTACGATGTGTTTCTTAATCAACAACATAATTTTACATGGCTGCCAAGTGAATACCACGTGATGTGTTTCACTCTAGTTTCACATGCATAACCATCATTGGGGACTGAATTTTGTGTCATGATGTTCATTTGGTGAGGCCTACCATTAGATGTCTATCTTTCTGCCCCATTAAATATGTCACTCAAGGAATGATTGTATTCAAAAATTCCTATTAAATCAATGAAGTACACAATGGTGAATATGGATGATTCACCCTAGCAATTGGTTAGGTTGTATAAATTTCACCACCGAATCCAATTGGGTCAAGGCAATATACCCTAACCCTAAGTAGCTCACCTAGCTCCCAAAAAGTATTTCCAAAAGATGAATAATAACAACGATACCCTTCTAGTTCAACTAACCTTCTTATATAGCTTTTAGGGTTTGCATGTCAGTTTTAGGGTTTGCATGCATGTCACTTTTAGGGTTTGTATGCATGTCACTTTTAGGGTATGCATGTCACTTTAGGGTTTGTATCCATGTCACTTTTAGGAACATTTCAAAGATAGTGGCAAGACAAGTAGAAAAAAATACTCTTGAAAATCAAGTAGAAAATAGTAATCTTGGGTGTAAGCCACAGTGGCAAGATGAGTAGAAATAAATATTTGAGAAGCTCATGTTTTTTTAGCTAACAAATTTATCTAATTTAATATTTAAAGGAATTTAGGTCTTTTTTGTGATATTAGGTAATTTATCCCCTAAATGTTTATCATTTTTCTTTTTTAGGCAACATATTTGGGAGGGAACCTCTTGGGTGATTCCTCTCATTCCAAGGATGGTACTCAAGGTAAACCCTAGATTGTTCAGGGCACAAGGCCATGTTAACAACTCATGAATAGATTATGTATAGCTAATCAACATTCAACTCACTAAGAGGAATCATGTTAGAAAGTGGGATTTGAACTCTTGTGGGGAGGGTAACAACCTTTTTCGGACACCACTTTTGTCCTATAATTTTGAAGAATAGTGGCATTTATCTAACAAAATGTCCAATGATTTCACATTCTATTTTTGTGCTCATTTTTGCAAAGAAGGAAAAGAGATATCCAAGAAATCCTCTCTTATCCCAAGTAAGATGTGTTTCTTAATGAACAACATAATTTTATAGGGCTGCCAAATGAAGACCACGTGATGTGTTTCACTCTAGTTTCAGATGCATAACCGTCCTTGGGGACTGAATTTTGTGTCATGATGTTCATTTGGCGAGGTATACCATTAGTTGTGTATCTTGCAGTCCCATTATATATGTCACTCAAGGAATAATTATATCCAGAAATATATTTATCTTCTTTGACATGTTTTGACATGCTTTTAATGTGAGAATTTCATGCACAAGTGAACAATGTTAAATTTGGTAAATTTAAATTTGACATGTTTTTTAATCTCTGCAAAATTCTTATCATTCACAACTTCATAGCTTGAGGGTGAAGCAAGCTTGGCTACTATGCAGCAACAGACCCAGAGGTCATTGTTAGGTAAATTTCATTGTTATTCAATTCATAGTCAAGTATATATATAAATAAATATTCTTTTACACATCTAAATCTAAGATGTTGTTGTACCCATGCACTGGCTGTCAGCATGATAGGCGTCTGTATGAGGGGTCTATAGGGTCCGGTGGAAAAACACAGAGGACATGCTTAGTGTCTTATTCTTCAGATAAGCCATTGCTAGGTAGAGAAATTGTTTACATGTACATTTTCACTAGAATTCTTTTCTGGCATGTTTTTTAATCTGTGCAAAATTCTTATCATGCACAACTTCACAGCTTGAGGGTGAAGCAAGCTTGGCTACTATGCAACGACAAACCTAGAGGTCGTCGTCGGGTAAATTTCATTGTTATTCAATTCATATTCAAGTATATATAAAAATAAATGTTCTTTTACACATCTAAATATAAGATCTTGTTGTGCCCAGGTGGTGGCTCTCAGCATGACAGACATCTGTGTGAAGGGTCTAGAAGGCATGGTGGACAAACACATAGGATGCCATTGCCAGGTAGATATTGTTTTCATACATTTTGATTGGAATTATTGTTTGGAATGTTTTTTAATATGTGGAAAATTTTTATCAGGCACAACTTTATAGCTTCATCTTGAAGGAATTTTGGCTACTATGCATCCACAGTACTTGAGGTCATCGTCAGGTAAATTCTAATGTTATTCATTTCATGTTGAATTCTATATAAACATAGATATTCATGTACGCATATTGATAAGATCTTGTTGTGCATAGGTGCTAGCTCTCAGCATGAAAGACATCTATTTGATGGGTCTATAGGGGCTAGTGGACAAACACATACGATGCCATTACTAAGTAGAGATTGTTTATGTACAATTTGACTAGAATTCTTGTTTGACATGTTTTTTAACATGTGGAATATTCTTATCATGCACTGCTTCATAGCTTCAAGCTAAAGTAATCTTGGCTACTATGCAACCACAATCCCTGAGGTCATCATCAGGTAAATTCAATTGTTATTTAATTCATACTCAAGTCTATCTGAAAATAAATATTATTTTACCTGGTCTTTCTAAGATCTTGTTACATGCAAAGGTGATGGCTCTGAGCATGACAGACGTATGTTCGAGGGGTATACAATGACCAATGGACAATCACATAGGACACACTTAATGTCTTATTCCTCAGATACGCCATCGCCAGGTATAGGTTGTTTACATGCACATTCTGACTAGATATCTTGTTTGATGATTTTTCTTGTTAACTTACATGTGATTGCCATTTTTTGGTTTTGTACAAGGGCTTCTAGACATTCTGACAATAATGATGGGGCACAAGATGATGCATCAAGTATTTCTAATGAACACATTTTATTTAAATGTGTATAATTTGATTGAAAATATATATATATATATACTTGCACGCGCATCTTCTTATAGGGTTTGTTGATCCTGATTCTAATCCACCTCCTGAATCTAAGGAGACGCCGTCGGGTGCATCAATATGCTCGAAATGATAGATATGATCCTCTTTATAGTCATTCTAGAGATGTTCCTAAGGAGACTCCTTAGGAAGACAACATCTCTATGCTGACTGTGGAAGAAATGAAGGAGCATTCCTCAAGATTGAAGGAAAAACTTGAATCTTCAAATCTCTCTTTTGGTACTCAACAATGTCTCCAGATTGTTTTGCACAATCTAAATAGTTTGATCGAGACATATCTTGGGGTTGTACCATCAACCCATATTTTTCATGATGTGATGCATAGGAGGCGATTTCAATGATGGGCCTCCACAAGTTTGAAGAAGTAAAGAAAGTTGTCACAAAATAAATGGTCTTTTCATGTTTTGACTTGTGGCCTAAAGAAAAAAAACATCTAAATATCACAAGATTCAATGATCTACTGATTTCACCGCATATTTATTCAAGGTTCCTGTGTACATATGGGAAGTTCCCAAATAATGACAAAGTTCCTTAGTATTTTGTTAAGATGTTGATTGCAGAGTTTCAGTTTAACATGGACCCCGACTATACAGATACGGGAACCAGTTTCTATGGTGCTGGCAAAGGTCATACATATGAACTACTTGATGCATGATGAGATGTTCATTATAGGCATCTGATTCCTCGGTTAGTAAAACCACATCCTAGAGTCATATATTTACCAAAGGAGTTGGAAAAAACATCCCAAATAGTAAGAGGGGTGAGGGAAGAGATACGAAACCGTGTTGGGGCTACATTGGTAGGGGTGGAAATCAGCCTACATAGTATTTCATCTACATCTAGTATGGATGCATGCTCATTTGATGATTATTCTGATGATCGCTTGAAAAGTATGATTCGATTAGAGCTTGAGCAGTATGCAGTATAATGTAGAGACAATTATAAGTGAGTCGTTGCTCAACAAAATGAAAATAGGGGCATGGTACGTGAGTATGCTATAATATATGAAATTTAGTATATGAAATCTAATGTTTTTAATATATGAAATTTATGCAGTATACCAAATTCATGAATGATGATGACGTTGATGATACGAATTCGTTTGACCTGGAAGAAACAGAGGCTAGTGGCACAAATATAGATGTTGAGGAAATTCTAGTTTAACAATTTGCACCAGTGACGTAGGTATGGATATTTATTTTTATTAATATTTAATTACTTTTGGTATATTTGGTCCCCAAAATTGTATATATATATATATATATATACATATATTGACTTTCATTTTGACTTTTCATCCCACAGAAAACCAGGATCCATTGGTGTTCTGGTCCGAAGGTTTAGATTGATATGCTCTAGTTGCAAATCAATAGTGCTCCACGTTCATTGTATTCAACCATTAGCAGTTAATTGTTTTCTTGTCCTTCACACTTGGAAGCTTGGGAACACATATTCATGTATTTAGTTCATGATTTGACCTATTCCCAGTGTTGCTTGCTTATGGGGGTTTCACTCGTAGTCTTCTTCACTCAGGTGCTAGCATTGGATAATGTTTTGCGCCCACACGAATGGACTCTTTGAGTTGGTATGCACTATTTTATGACAGTTGGCTGTTAGCACAGTTTTAGGGCTTAGATGATACAACAACTCTCTCTTCCCTCCATCTGGATGGTTGGTGTGACAACATTATGGAGTTGAAGGCCTTATTTCACACTTTATACTTTCATCATGTCTTTAGAGAACACAATAAGAGGGCAGAAAGTATATCCAAGGAAGTGCTCCACATTGCTATGGGACTACTTTCCTTCACTGAAAATTATGAGGAAATAGCTATTGGGGAAAACAAGCTACAACTCTTCTAGAGTAGAGCTTGTACCTCCTACTCTTCAACCTTTTGGTTGCTTTATTTTCGAGTATTGAGTCTTTTAGCATCATATTAGATGTCTTAAGGATGACACTATTTATCCTCTAAGGGTATTGATATTAGGACACTTCATCGAGCACTTCCTTGGATATACTGAACTAGGCTCTTTATGTTTCCGTCGTAGACATGTATTTATGATCTATCTTGTAAAAGTTGGTTGAGGACAAAAGGAGTGTACCATCCATTTGGATGTTCCCCTTATAAAGTGATGACAAAAGTATATACTAAACTATGTACCTTGAGAGAGAGAAAAGTATTTGGTATTTTTGGTCCTAATTGAATGCTTTTCCACCTTTATGGTTCACTTTTCTTTTATGGTTGTTGACTCATGGTCCTATTCTTAATTGGACCTAAGGTTATCTCACCATGTTCTCAGCTTGTTATCTCACTCAGATATCTACTATCGTCGACTTCTCCAGTAGGGGTTATCTCCTCTGCGATCTGATTTTATCCTCTTTCCTATGGGTTTGTCTCTTGGGTTTTCCTCTGTGATTTCACTCCACAATTTTACCTCTACGTATTGTTCATTTTAGGGCCTGAGTTTTATCTCTATGAATTGTTCATTCGCGATCTGCAATTTGTTCATTCACGCTCTGATTTTTACCTCTACGATTTATTCTTTCTTCATGGGCTGAGCTTGATCTCTACATTTTCTTTATTTATGTCTCATCTTATAAAGTGAGTCTCTCCGTCTTTCCTATCCACTTACCTCACAATTTTTCTCAGTGCGAGTCTCTGCATTTTTCTAAGTCGCTTACCTCATGATTTTCTCTGCATTAGTTCTTATGGGTTTTTCTGGTGTGCTTGGTTCTACCCTTAGAGTGACCATGATTTTACTCTCCAAGTGTGGATTGTGAGTTACTCAACATAACTTTCATAGGGTATCAATATGAATGAGTTTCTCTTTTGCTAAGTGACTGTGTGTCCTTAGCACGACTATTTTGGACATGACTGAATTACTCAAGCATGTGATTTTGATTGAAACCTCTCTTTCTATTGACTAAGAGTCTAAGGTTAGTTTAGGTCTACTTTAACCCTGTCCCAAGGTACATATATGGTTTACCCTATTTGACTTCTCCCTTCGGTGGCAAGATCAAACTCATAATTATCTGAGTATAAGGAGGATTCAATTAATGGTTGTGATTCCTTAATGTTGTATCTCCTGCACTTTATTTATTCATTCTTGTACATGAAATATGATATGATATCTCAATGACCAACCTTAACATAGTGACCATCAGAGCGTTAAAATTAAAGCAGTGACCACCAGAGCGTTAAAATTAACGCAGTGACCAGCAAAGCGTTAAGTTGAAAGAGATGAAAATTTGTAATTTATTTTTTTGGGTTAGTGAAAAAATCTGTGTTAATCTAGGACTTTGTATAATGATTTATCTCGTTAAATATTTTATTGTTTTCTATATGAAAATTGGAAATTATTATTTTGGTTGGTGAACTAATAACTAATAATCCAGGATTTGCACTGTCCCAAGCCAAAGAAAAGATATATTTCTGATATATTTTTCATAGACAATTGCAAAATTTGTGAGGTAAGAGTTCTATCTATAATTTCATGTAGTGGAACTTGTTTTGAAATTGGCGGCAAACATAAATTTTGAGCATGGTTATGGTTATGTAGCATGGTTAATGTCATGGTTATGTTATGTAGCATTTTACAAGGTTGAGACTTCAATCCTCATTTGTTTCTTGTCTATTTTGGTCAATCCCTGAAACCTAAAAGGGCTTGGATTGAAGTTTTATTTGGTGCATTCATGGTAGTTTGCTTGAAATTCTGGATAATACTAATTTTTATTGTGTTCAGTTTCTTGTTGTTTTGGCCATGGGAATGGATGGAAATTTCTCTTAGACATTTGCAAGTAATAATGTTCTGAATGATCTCTACCACAGTAGAAAAATCAAAAAACACACAGGGGAACTAGTCAAATGCCCAAGTTTTGCATTCAATTTTTTTTCTAAGTAAAACCACGTGGGTTTCCCTACATTTCATAGATGGTGCCCGATGTAAATGTGTTGGTGCAAATTATGGCACCTGACCTAGTAGGGACATTGCATGAGGATCGTAACAGAGGAAGATAGCCTATGGGGTTAACCCTGATCCCTTTCGAAGCTCAAAATGCTTAACCACTTCAACTACCCTACAGGGATAAAAATTCCCATCCAGTTTACTCCAGTGTTCTTTTAGAATCAAAGTATATGCAACAAAACCAAAAACTATGAGATGTTTCACCTTGGCTTTTCACACACCAAGCTTCTTCAAGTGTACTATTTTGCATTCCAGGCTAAAATTTTGCATCCAGTTTACTTTATTGTTCTTTAAGAGTCAAATTATATGCAACAAAAGCAAAAAGTCTGAGATTATTGTGAGTTTTGGAACATGAATACCTAGAATAGTGAGCTTGTTAGAGCATCTTGAAGACTAGGGTTAAGGTTTAATCCATTGTATATTCGGAGATGAAGATTTTGAGAAGAAACCCTAGGTTGTACTTGGCTAGAGAAGAAAAAGAAGAGACATCTTACCCAAAAGAGGAGATGTATTTCCTTGGAGGACATTCTTGTGTGATGCATGCTTGTTGGATCTCCTTTTTTTGATCAAGGGTTTTCATCATTTTCCCTAGCTAGGGTTTTGGAGGGATAGAAGTTTGTACTAGCCTTGTGATAAGGCTATCGTCTGTGCATGAACTAAATATTTATGGATATTTCATATTACTTAAGTTTCCAGTTGTCCAATACTTGTGTAAATTGTAGATTTAATTTTCAACCACCAATATTCTTCATGGTTTGCAATTTCCAGCACTATATGTCTTGTTGATTTGAGATAAATTAAGGGTGAAAACGTTAAGTTTTTTAACACCATAATCAAAGAATATAAGGGCAGATTTACTACTGTTTTTACAGATGTTGTAAGTGTTTTCAGATCTGTTATATGAATGGTAAGATTACCCGAGGGCTGGAACTTAGTGGAACAAATTGGTATCTTTTCACTTGAATTGCATGGTGGATTTGGGTTGCTAAGAATTGAAATATAGTTTGCTACTACTGGAAGTTGTTTTGTTTATATTTCATATCAGCTGTAAGGCTGCAAATTCACAAGGTTAAGCTTCGTTAAACCTCTTGTTAAGAGATGGAATTTTTTTTTGCATTAAAACTCTACAATTCAGAAATTCATACAATTTCTTTGTTTTTTTAATTTTTCAGCAAGGGTAGTATTTGTGCATAAAGATGTTCTTCTAGGGAAGAAAACCCATCTCTACTTTCAGTTTAAAATTCCTGTGTTTTTTTCATGGCAGTGCTAGTGTCATGATTCATTTACTTAGTCCATAAAGGAAACAGAGGCTAATGGACCCTCAGAGTGCATATTATGTTGAATTTTAACATGTGCATGATATTCTTAAAAACTTGCAGACTATAACAGAGATATATCTTGAAACGTAAATAACAAAGACAAGTACAGTAGTCAATAAAGCATCACACAATTGAACACAAGATTTTTCACGGGGAAACCATTTAAGGACAAAACCCCCAAAGTATTAGTAATTCATCCTCTAAATGAGATGACTGAGTTTATACATGAAAGAAGAAAATTTGATCTCATAATTATGAGATGAATGTTCATAAATTATCCAAAAACACATAAACCCTAGCAAGATTACAACTGTTGCCTCAGCTTCCATCTATACTGTGATGTGTTGCTTTTGCTGTGAATGGCATGTGACCTATACCTGCTGCCTAAATCATGCTAACTACTGCCCAAATCCTCTTAACTTCTACTTGTGACCCGTAAGTGTTATTGCTTCCAATTTTGACCATCAACGAGGGTTGGATCAGCCTTCTGCTGCTACCTTAGACTTCTAGAGAAGGTTGAAGCAGTGGTCTGCTGCTACCCGTGGCCTCCACCAAGGTTATGGAAGTCTGTTGTTGTAGCCTTATACCACCTACAAGGCTGCTATTGTAGCCTTAGACCACCACCAAGGGTAGTGTTGTTTCCACCACGGGTGCTGTAGCAGCCCTAGTCACCACCGAGGGTGCTGTAGCAGCTTGTTGGTACTCTCCTCGTCACCACCATGAACTGTAAACTATTTATGGATGAATATTGTTTGTGATTTAATATTAAACCTTATTCCAATACTCATCATTCTTCATATTAGACTTGTATTCCTATATCATTACATCTTTCCAAAATTTCTAGGTAGTATCTTCTTCAAATGTGGAAGGTTTTAAATCCCTAATGCAACTCATTTGTGAAACATACCCTGAATATCTGTCAGGTTGTTTTCACTGTTTGGATGAATACCTCATATTAGAAGGAATTTCATCAACTAGTTCTACAAGTTAATGAGGGGCTAGTGAATCTGAGAAATATTATGGTTTCTCCCTCTAAAAATGCGGAGAACTACAATTTGGGCCCTCCATTAGGGGAGTCTCATGCTACTCCAAATATGTATCAGACTAAACCTATTTAGATCACTTGAAATGCATCCTCTTCATGGAATGTCACATCTTGGATGACTTCTATGTATATTTCACTAGACACATATATTTTGTAGGCTTTGGATGATTTGATATAACCAACAAAGGTTCCCTTCTTTCAATATGGCTCCATATTTGTCCTCTTTTCTTTGGGTTTATGAATGTATACATGATTCCCATATATTCCCACATGTGAAATATATGTTTTTTCACTAGTGAACACTTCTTCAGATGTCTTCTCTTCTAGAAAAGCATGATGACTTCTATTTTGGATATACAAAACTCTACTAGTGGCTTCTTCCCATAATGAGGTAGATAGAACTTGATCACGCATCATGTATTTTGCATCCCCACATATGATTGTATTCTTCCTTTCGACAACGCATTTCCACTAAGGATTGTAGAGTACTGTCAACTATCTACATATTCTTGCATAACTATAGAAATCATTAAATGCATGTGAGTCAAATTAACCTCCATTTTCAGATATTAAAGGACAGATATTGTTTTCAATATGATTCTCAACTAGGGATTTGAATTCTTGATACTTGCTAATGGTTTCACTCTTAGCCTTTAGGAAGTAAATCCATGAATTTCTAGAGAAGTCATCTATGAATTGTACATAGTATAAATATCCACTCAGAGAGGGTGATGCTATGGGACCACATACATCATAATGTATTAACTCAAAAATCCCTTTATATATAATAGAACTTCTAGAAAAACTCTTCTTAACATTCTTCCCAAGAGCGCAACCCCTACAATATCATGCTTAAAATCAAATATAGGCATACCTTTGACCATATTCTGTAATCATGGCAACACTTTGTAATGGAGGTTCCCAAGCCTCTTGTGCCATATCTTGCATGGACTAACTATGTTATGGATCATAGCATGAATGTACTTTCCAATTAGTTTGTAGATACCTTCCTATCTAACTCCAATCATAGCATGAGATTTTAAGTCTTTGTTCTTTGTCCATAATAACACTTGATTATCCATGAAGATAACTATGAATCCTTTACCTTCAAGAAATAAAACTGATAAGAGGTTATTCTTTGATCCTAGAACATATAGAATGTCCTCCACATGTATTACATCACCTGAGCTCAACTAGAAGGAGGTAGATCGAACTCCCTGGCTTGGATAGGTTGTTTTGTCTCCCAAATCCACTTTGCACGTGAAATTTTTTGTGTTCATATTAGTGATGGTGCACTTATACCCAGTCATGTGTTTAGATGAACCATTTCCAACTAACCATGTCTCTACACTTATGGTGACAGATACAAAAATGGACGAGACAAGGTAATATTTCCTCCTTGTCTCATTTTCCTTGGATGCATTCTTCTGAGTAGTTTCATATTCTGTAGCATTATGAGCATGAGACCTTCCTTTTCCTCCTTGTTTTGATTTACAATCCTTTACATAATACCCCTTTTTCTTGCAGTTGTAGCATATGACCTTCAACTTGTCAAAGCCTTTATTATGTACCTTGTTCTTTGGATGAGAAAACTTCTTTTGAGAGAAGTGCTTCTTTCATTTATTCATGCTTGTCGTAAGAGAAAGGATTTCTTCTATAGATGAAGTTGCTAGTTGCTAATGTTGATGACACCAACAAATTGTGGCATCAATGGTTGGGTCATATCAACTTTGGGACCTTGCAACATATGAGCTATTTAGGGATGGAAGATGAGCTTCTACATATTAAACTACGTACGTGTGTCTGTGAAAAATGTATTTTGGGGGAACACTGTCATGAGCTCTTTCCTAAGGATTTAGAGGGGAAGTATATGAACCTATTGATCTAGTTTATAATGATATTTTCACGCCTATGACCACTTCTTTGCTTGGTGGGGATAGATGTATCCTTACCTTCATTGATGATTTCTCCTACTTCATTTGGGTATATATTATTCATTCCAAGGATGAAGTCTTTAAGAAATTCAAGGAATAAAATCAATGTGAAAAATCACAGTGATCACAAGATCAAATCTATTAGGATTGTTGAAGGAGGAGAACATTTCGATGATGACTTTCCCCATTTTTGGCATCTCATTGCATTGTTTGGAAAAAGCCAATCTCTCAACAAGATGGAATAGCTAATTGAAGCAATAGAGCTATTATGGAAATGGCTTGTTGTATGTAGCATTCTCTTTAAATAGAGTTTATGTTATGGGGGAAGTAGTCTTAAATACCTATGATCGAGCTGCTGAATCCCTCTTTTCACAAGGCCATTTCTGCAGTGATGATATAGTGGCTTAGTATTTAATGAAGATTTGTTTTAGTAAAATAGAAATTTAAATGATTTGTTTAAATTTAGTTATTTAGGATAGTTGGAGGTGAGTGACTAGTGCCAATAACCCTATTCAGAATGTGGAGTCTTGGGGATTCTAAGAGGTCTAGAAATTATGAATGGATGGGAGTAAATATGTTGTGCATACATGCATAAATTTACCTATTAATGCATGGTTAGATGGCTAGAAATTAACAGTTTTGTAGGATTTAACTAGGTGCTCTCTAAGAAGGAGAGAATTTATTTCAAGATGAAATACACCATGCAGTCTTTGAATGCAATGATATAACATCAATGTTTCCAACTTGAAGATAAATTAACAAAGAGAAGAATTGATAGCACCTCATTCACTCTCCTTCGATGATATAGCTGACCTGGCATGAAGTCCTTATTGCAACATATTTAGTAGAAGATTTCAACACAAAATCAACAAGATGAATATTATGGCTAGCCACACATGTAGAAACCTTTCCTTCGCATAGCCTACAGAGAAAAGCACACAGCAATTGATGAATCTCCCCTTTTTCACGCCCATAGGCTTACATTCATACACACAAAGCTGAGCTTCTAGAGCTGACTCTCATCCTCTGCTACAATTGACATTCTACCTGTGTGATTTATTACTGATTGTTGATTATTTCAGCAAAAACTAGTGATTGAGATGATCAAACTGAACTTTTTTGAGTTTTCTTTCTATTTGTTTTCTCTTTTGAAGTTATTTTTATTCCTTTCAGGCATTGCAATAGTTTAGGTTTGCCAAATTTTGGGTTTAGGGTCCTATTGTTATGTATGCAAAGTTTACTTTGTTGACATTGTTTTACTGTCTTAGTGTTTAGCAACTTTTCAGTGCCATGTACTACTGATGATCATCTTTATGCAACGTATTATCCAGGTTTTTTGGGACCATGTACAACAACTTATGATCATCTTTACTGTGGTTATTATCTAGAATTAGGGTTGCACTGCGGTATCCAAAATGACTGTTGCACTGAATCATATATGTAGTTATTAATTTGTTGAATCTGAATAGTTACATTTGAATGGTAATCTGTATTTGTAAAATTGACCCTTTTTTCATAGCAAAATGATAAATGATTGTAATTAAAACGTTTTTATTTGTATCATGATGGTTTTAGATGTATTTTTTTGGTATGGTTTTAACACATAATTCACGTAGAATTTTGAACCACTCCTTGTTTTATTTGAGAACATGGTTGCAAATAAAATTTAAGACAATACAAAAATGTAAATGCTATGATCAAAACTCATTTTCAAGGGATAGAAATAATAAAACAAGGTAAATGTTACACGCATTTAATGTCAATGAGTGTGTTCTTGTTGTGTAAGAATATAATATTTATGGTTCAATTAGATGTAGATGATGAACTTTGTTGTTGGGTTAATTTTTTAAGATTCCATATGAAGATAGACCTCCATACACTATGAGGGATAAGGTGAAAGGTGTTTTTCCATCTTGATGCTCATGTTTCATTGAATGAAAAGGCTGTGTGGTGCACTTTCATATATGAAGAGATGAGTGTGAAACTAATGCCAAGTTAGTGGAAATGTTTTAGAATCTTCATGACATAAATAATGGGGATAAGATCACCCTTGACACATTTGTGAAGCTAAAATTGTTGTATTTTATCACCATCACTATTCATGCAACATAATGTTCTTGTTTTTCATCACCCTATTTTCAAAGTTTTGAGTATGTGCATAAGTTATTTTTACAGCACACAAAAAAGACCAACATACCAATATGTGCATGAGTTATTTTTTCGATGCACCAAAAACAACAACATTACAAGATTATCAATGCATCAAAATGTATCATTAAGTCATGTGTCCATATTATAAATAGTTGTAATTTTTCAAAAATACTTTATTGTCTTTTTGAAACTCATATATAGGAATGTAAGATGTGTTTATGGTTGGCATGTATGAGCATGATGAAATAGATTAGAGTTAGGGTTTGAATATCTTCTTTAGTGCACATAATATAAGGAGATTGCATGAACCTATCTTATGACTATGACAAGGTTTCTGTTGTAAAACATTTGTGAATATTACATGAATGAATCTTGTTTGCGATTTAATCTTAATGGTGTGCATGGTTTATGATTATTATCTATTTTCATGAGCTCTATAAGTAAAAAAAAATTGTAATTCTTATCTTTTTTGGGTGAGACCTTATCCCCTTTTAAATATTAAAAATGCCATTGTCGGTAGGTTATTATTGTTTGACTAGCTAAACTATGGTTTATTTTTAGAGCCAATAATTGGTTCCATTCCTACAATAGAACACACTTTTCAAAAGAAAATAATGATTTAAATGTCATGGAAACCCTTTAGACATGATAAATACAAAGAAAGGGAAATGGTATTTTCAAATAAGGAAATGTAGTTCATTATAATTTATATCTAGCATGGTGGAAGAACAGGCTCATCAATACTATGAGTTGATCATCTATAATCAAGAACTATTGAAAAGAAAAATAAGCTATTGGTTTTAATGCTCGTAAAATATTAAGGTTATGGTAACGGTTTTTTCTATTGAATATATCAGCACTTTGAGCAAACGAAACTTATAATCAAGAACTATTGAAAATATAAATAGACTATTGGTTTTAATTCTCGTAAAATAAGGTTATGGTAATGGATTTTTCTATTGAATATATCAGCACTTTGAGCACACAAAACTTAAGTAATTTTGAGGAAGGTCAAAGAGGGAGGTTGCTAGAATTGATATCATTGTATGTAACCATTCTATTTGTAGAAAACAAATATTAATTAAAATGAAACCAAATGCAATGGAGGTGTAATCCTTAATGTTCTTTCATTTTGTTCTCAATCCAACTTATTTTCATTACACGTAAATTCCCTCCGTTTCTACATTACAGAAGGTTTTCTTCACATAAAGTTGAAAAGAATGTTTCAATATATTATACTCCTTTGCTTTAAGCATTTCCCTCTATATGTGAACAATAAGAATGAGAAGAATGTTTTTAAGTGTAGCAACCCAAAATTTAATATATTAATTATAGATAAAAACATAGGAAAATGTTGGATATAATATAATTGTTTTCTTAACTTAAAATAAATATTTAATAAAGAATTAAATGTTTTATACCTAAATGAATTTCGTAATTGAAAGAAAATATAGAAGTTCACATTTTAGTTTTGTGGTAATTGAATTTCAATTCAACTTTGAGATAACTTGAGGTTGAACTATATCTTCATTAGTTATCTTTAAATTAGTAATACACAATCATGAGATTGTGCCTTCTTATGTTTTAAAAATATGTAACAAGTTAGAAATATAAATGCTTTTTTGTAATGTTCAAACTTAATATTTATATTTAAAGCCATTAAAACATCAGAAACATCAAGAACATATATATGAATTTAGATCTATCAAAACCGATAATATATACTTAAATTAATATTGTTAGAAAGAGCTTCTCTTAGTTTCGAGAATTATATATATATTCTCTACTGACAAGGCTAACCACGTGAAGGTGGAAGCTCATTTGGCCCCTCCCACCCAACCACCCTAGAATCAAAGAAAAAAAATACGTCAACCTTGATGTGTTTTTTATTCATATTAAATGTGCGAGTGGCATATTATCAAGAATGGCATTATGATATTCTATCAACAATTTCCATTGTCGATGCTTGGAATTTTTCCTACTCTTCACTGCCTTCAACTGAAACTGGGATGCTATGACCAAATGACTGTATTGAGCACATATAACATCTGACTCATAGTCTTGAAAAACAATACGGTATTTACATTTCCTTACTTCTTCAAAGAAATGTCCCATTATAACCATTGAACCCACACCATACGTATAATTTGATGGGTCTTTAAATTCTTGCATCAACGTGCTTTTTGACCTAGTGCATCTCAATAAATAATAATGCACTTTTTTTGGATGATCTACCAGTGCAATGCAATAAAATACATCACGTTCTCTAACCAAATCAGAAACATGATCATAATATTTGTCAATCACAAGCGCTTCATTATCGTGCTCTACATCGTTGATATTTCCAAATGGGGGCAATGGTGTCAATTCTTGGTGTTTCTATGGTTTCACAAATTTGCTAGTCTTGTTTTGACACTGATCCAAGGACTCGACATCATCAATACATGCAATAAAAAATAAAGAGTACTTTAATTTCTCGATTGCATGTATATTTTTCATTTTCTTACTCCTAATGGAGTGTAAGCCCCTTGTTTTTGGGATTGAATTACAATTATGCAGAATTGATATATCAATGTCACCCATTGCAATATTCCAGA
Organism: Pseudotsuga menziesii; assembly: GCA_001517045.1. Classification (NCBI taxonomy): domain Eukaryota; kingdom Viridiplantae; phylum Streptophyta; class Pinopsida; order Pinales; family Pinaceae; genus Pseudotsuga; species Pseudotsuga menziesii. The sequence continues at coordinate 215,468 of LPNX011061417.1, read as the reverse complement.
AAAACCTTCTCACATTACCCATCCTTTCATTGAATTCATGGCTCAATTTTTGTTTGCACCAATTAACAACATCATTTGAATTTTCAAGGTGAGAAGCAGAGTGATTCATTTGATATCTCATGAGTGCATGTTTCACACAAGCCCCAACACCATCGTGTTATCCTTTTCCATGTCTCATTTCAAAAAATCTCCATGTGTGGCGAACATCCATGTTTCTATGAAGGTGAGACAACCATAAGAATGAGCGTGCTGATTTAAATTGACCAGCACAACAATATAACCACACCCAATGTTATTTAAAAGTGATCAGAACATTCCTCACATTTTTACCCTCGACGCATTATTTCTTATATAATAATTGATCATTCTCTTATGCACATAGTATTTTACATACAAATTCATGAACACTTGCAGGAGGGGGGTTATTTGGCCAACACTGCATGCCAAAATATAGAAATGTCTCATATTATAATTCGAATTCTACATGGTATCGACAACAACATGTGTCATGAACAACAATGGGCCTGACATACAATGGTTTAAGATTCACAAATGTGCTAAGGGAAATATTCGCATCAACATTATTCTCCATACAAGTTTTGAACACTTACACTTGAGTGATCTCTGTTATGTCTTTAGAATGCGTTTCATAGTTTCCTTTCAATATACGATGTCGCACAACATCATTTTCATTTGGTAAGACATGAGAGTTTAAATTCCAAAACTCTTTCACCCTGTCTCTCACATTATCTGGAAGTCTATCTTGATAAGGTTACCTACAGATAACACCCCAACATGCAACTTCATCATCCTCATCTAATTTTACCCTAACGTTTTTATGCTTCCATAAACCTTTTCTTGATGTTTTTAACATTCTTGCAGTAGTAAACAACAAACGACTGTTAACGGTATTTTTTTCCACAACCCTTGTTAGAATAGATTTATGAGAAACCATGTAATTATGAGATCATTTTTTTGCAAGTGATGCAAGGACCGATGCCAAATTTTGTGATACAATCTCATTTGATTTAGCCTCTTTGACATTTTTAATGCCCAATAATGTCATTTCATTTCTTAGGCATTTTCACTTTAACAACATATTTAACAATTGAGCTTGTTATATGATAGAAATACCTTCAAAATATTCTTTGACTATCTTTTTTACTCTATAACGAGCTGTATGATTAGGCATCAGAGGTCTCATTTCTTCAATTTTACTTGAATCCATATTCTCCAAAAACGTATCGTTAATGACGATATTGTTGCAGCTTCTAATTAATCTCTGTGAATTGGTAAGTGTGCTAGGATGTTGTATGTTAGATGTTGACCCTACATAAAAATAAATATATAAATTTATCTAATTGTGAGTTATTTCAAATCAAATATATACATATATATTATAAAGTAAAAATTATAAACATATATCAAAATTTATTTACTCACCAATCACGGGCTTAATATCGATGCTACCCATAGTTTGCTCCACATTTGTCATTTCCTCGTCACCTCCATGCTCTTCATTTATTTCATCAATGTGTTCCTCAACAATCTGCATTCTTTCATCACCACCATGTGCGAGGTTCACATTTTGCATCTCTTCGTCACCGCCAAGTGCCTCCACATTTCTTTCCATTGCTCCTTTTTCTCTTAACTTTCTCATATTTTCATGCTTTTTTTCCTTCCTTGCTTCTTCATTAATTCTGGTTGGATCATGTTTTTTTCCACAATTCCTTCAATTTCCCATGTTGAAGGAATTAAAACCTAAAATCCAATGCATGAAAAGATATGAGAATTGGGAGTTAAATACATAGGTTGAAAAAAATATAAAAATAGGACCCAACAAGAGTAATATGCTAATAACTATTGTATGGAAAACTTATACATATGCCAAAACAAGGTTTTGCACCAGAGAAAGTAAAATTACCTAGAAGTAGTCTCAAGAAAACGCCCGCCATATAAATCATAGGTTAAAGTAAATGCCCTCAGCATATGGTCAAGATGTACTCTATTAATAATTCTACCTAAACATGATCTCAATTTGTATTAAGTTGGTCTGGTGAAAAACTTATGGATCTGCCAAAATAGGGTTTTAGGATAAATTTTTGAAAAAGTATTGAAAATGACTAAGCATTGGAAAACTGGCTCATGTGGCCTTGGGAAAATGTCCGCAATACCTAATGGCTAAATGATAAAAATAAAACTACCATTCTCTATATTTTTAAGAAGGATATCTCTCCATAGTCTTAGTTTTCACAGAAGGTGTTTGATGACAAAATTAACAGTCTGCCAAAATAGGGGTTCAAGTTCCTTTTAAACCAAAGTACCAAATCTGCCTAAGTGGCCTTAGGGAAATGCCTGCCATAGTTTGTGGGTTGAAGAAAATTATTGCACCATATGGTCATTGTGTAGATGGGTGCTTTTTCTACCTATCCACATCTTTAGATAAACTTGAAAGTTCCTAAGGAAGAAGTTGTGGATATGCCAAAATAGGGTTTCAGGATAAACTTTGGAGAAAATACTGAAAATGACTGTGTTGGAAAACTAGATAGGTGGCCTTGAGAAAATGCTTGTTGTAGCTAATGGGTGAATTATTAAAACAATATGAAACTACCATTATCTAGCTTGTCAAGAAGGATATCTTTCCATAGTCTTAGTTTTCACAGAATGTGTTTAATGACAAAATTAACAACCTACCAAAGTAACAAATCTGCCTAAGTGGCCTTAAGGAAATGACCTCCATAGCTTGTGGGCTGAAGAAAATTACCAAACCATATGGTCATTGTGTAGATGGGTGTTTTCTCTACATGTCTACATCTTCAGATCGACTTGAAGGTTCCTGAGGAAGAAGTTATGGATATACCAAAATAGGGTTTCATGATAAACTTTGCAGAAACTCACTAAAATGACTAAGTGTTGGGAAACTGGCTCAAGTGGCCTTGAGAAAATGCTTGCTGTACTTAGTGGGTGAATGATAAAAATAATATGAAACTACCATGCTCTAGCTTGTCAAGAAGGATATCTGCCCATAGTCTTAGTTTTCATAGAAGGTGTTTGATGAAAAAAATAAGAGCCTGCCAAAACAAGGGTTAAAGAAAATACCTTGATTAAAAAAAATTGTGGCCTGGAGAACATGGATAATCTGAAATAGCAACAGATATGCAAACTCTGATATGTGAATTCCTGGCTGCAATATGGATATAAAAACTCTCGGCTGAAAACTGATCTTTAAACTCTCGGTTGAAAAACACTCTGTGAACTCTTGACTGAAAAATGCTCTACCAACTCTCAGTTGAAAAATGCTTTGTGAACTCTCGGCTGAAAAAACGCTCTTCAAACTCTTGGCAAAAAAAACATATTACAACTTCTCGATTGAGAGATGGATAAAAACTCTCTCGAACGAGAGCCTATTTATACACCTCTCGAATGAGAAGTTTTGGAATCCCATCGGAATCATGGGAGTTTAATGTGTGGGCCCCTAAAATATTCTCGAAGCATTATGTGACAAAAATCTCGGCCAAGATATATTTTATTTTTTCGTACGAGAGTTTAAAATAACTTTCAACTGAGATATTTTCTTGAATTTGGGTTAGATTTCAAGTGAAACTAACTCTCGCCCGAGACAATTTAAATCTCTCATCTGAAAGATTTTCTCGGCTGAGAGTTTTTAGTCAACATTTCCAGCACCATTTTTGCAGTTTTTAGAAATGTCTAAATTTAGCAAGGTTGAAACATTGCAAAAAATGAGAATTACCCGTCGAAGTTTATACCAGTAGATTAATAATTCAATCTAATTTCTCATCATATATATATTTTTTTAATTTTGTTTAGGATTTCTATTTTTGATGATTTTTTTTTCTAAACTTTATCATTAAAAAAACTAATGACTTAAAAATTAGTGACAATAAAAATTCAATATCGTCAGGAATAGGAAGCCAATTTTTTTTTTAAAAATCACAAGGTTGTTCCTTGCAGTGTCCTCTTCGAAAGGGTGCTTTTATTTATTTTTATAAGAGTCGCATTTGAAAGAAAATGAGACGACAAAAACATGTGTCAATAAGGCACCATTTTTTGTACATATATTATTTCGATAAATAACAAAAAATTAGTGTATAAGTCTGAAAATCCTAAAGATATAGTCCATGAACAACTGTAATGAGTGTATATTATGAGTATACATTTCGTTTCCATAAAATAAATAACTATCTCTAAGGAAAAAGGAGGCCACAAAGGTCACTCATTATTCATACTTAAAATTCTAAAGTATATGTCGTTGGTTCCCTCCAAATTTTCCCCACTATATGTCGATAATATTTTTTTTTAAATATGAGTACGTGGCTAATTCACAATTTTGTTTACTTCAAGGTGAAATTCCTAAGGGAGATATTGGTTTGAAGGGGTTGAAGTTGAAAAACATAAAATTTTGCAATTTGTTTTGTCAAAAAACAAGCAAAAGTGTTTTCCAACTTCATGTTTTCACCCATAGACTCAAGAATGAACAAAACATTTAATCATGTCACATGTCAAACATCAACAAACTTCTCCACTATTACTAGAAGAGTAACAAATTGGGGGAGACAATGCATAAACTATTTTAGCTTCCTAAAGCCATACTATAACCCCAATTGCAAAGACATGGACTCAAGACAATGTGATTTGTTCAAGGGCGATGCAACTTGATTCCATACTTAAATAATAACATGACTCTTTATCATCTTTATTTTTGGAATATTTGTATTTTTGTCTTTGTAATATTATAAAAAAATGAAAAATAATAAAAGAATGCTAAAATTATATGGGGAAATTGAGTGTTAGGGACAAGCGAACTAGTTCCAAGTGCAAGGAATGAACCTATGCATAATGCAAGGAGCATGAGCAAGATAAAGACAAATATATTGTCTTTCCTCCTTATAAAGTTGTGTCAAGCTGATAAGGAAAAATCATGCAAGGATTAAAATAATGAGATAAGAAATGAGGAATTATAAAGACCTAAAAGTTGGAAGCTGACATAAGGCTCAAAAGTGCAAGTAAGAAAGATGTGGTGCATTTACAACTTAAACCAAAAATGGTGAGATCCCCCTGTAAGGAAATGTCGAGCATAAAGATAAGGAAGAAGAATGAGTCTTCAATGCAAATCTAGGAAATACTAGTTATAAAAATGCAATAGCATGGGTATCATGAGAAAACATGATTTAAACTATGGTACCATGTGAAAGGGGATTCTAATATGAAAATATAGATTATCTATATAGGGGAAATGTTATAAGTCCACAAAGATAACGTAATTTTTTTTTGAAACTGAATGATACAATGCAAAATGCAAGTGGATATAGAACTTACCATATATGCCAGTTTGAAAACAATACCTTAAAAAATAGTCTCGCTAATTGAATAATCATCTTATATATATAAAAATTGCAAATTACACCAAATTATACCTAAACATTGACCCAATTAGTCCCAAGTACAAAAATAAATATCTAACTATATGAAAGTGGGTAAAAATGGAATAAATAGTAGGTGCAAATTTTAAAATTTACCATTTCATTGGAAAACTTAGAAAAAATGGAGTTTGGGTGGGTGAACCACCTCAATCGTTGGAGGATGATTGCACGATCTAGGAGAAACCATTTACTGTGTTGTTAAATCCATTTAAGAGCTCTCATCCTCCTCTTTCTAGTTATGTTCATTTTATTGTATTTGAATTCATATTTTTATCATTTTAGGAAGGCCCTAAATTTAAAATTTCACATACGTTGGTTATAGGTGCAGGAAGCACTTATGTCATCAATATACATGCTTATTTCCATTATTAGGAGCATATCTCTCCATGAGGAAAGTTTTTAAAATTTTAGTCTGAAATTTTGTAATTTTCTAGCAAGATGGAAATAGAGTGACATGGAAGAGAGCAGGAAGACATAGAAAATATGTTCTTGGAAACGATGAGAATTTGGAAGCACCTTATTTATCTAAATCAAAGAGGTTCTTCGAATTAAACAATAGGAGGGCCCGAAAGAGGTTACTACAATTGTTTATTAGATATTGTGATCTTAAGGAAGATTCATTCATACTGGATGAAAAACGTATCAAGATAGAGATTGAGGATATCTACTTCTTCATGGGGATTTTACATTGAGGAGAGGCACCGACACAGGTTATTCACTCAGTGAAACTATTTCATAGTAACTTTGTTCATGGGATATTAAATAATACCCCTAATTTCAATAGATATTGATAAATACCTACTAAAATACTTTTGTTGATCGTCCCTCCCAATACATATTTCAAATTAAAACAAACGTTCTTTTAGGATATATTCCCTATTTTTACTATATATCCATTTTTATAACACTCAATATCTATAAGCACTCCATACCCTACTAATCTCCCCCCAATACCTACAATTTATTGACCTTATTTTTCACAATTTAAAAACACCCTTTATGAAGGAATGTGATAATATATTGGTGAACAAGTTGAAAACCTCGTGGGTACCAAGATTTAAAGCTTGTAGTGTGGGAAGCATGAAATTCAAGGAGTATGTGGTATTGTATTGTTGGGGCTCAAGATATTGGAAAACGGGTTCTAATTTGGGACATAACAAACTTGAGCATCAAGATCATTATCATTAGTATTATCCACATTGGTGGATCAACAGGATTGCACCAAGGTTCAAATGTTTGATTAGTATACTACTATTGGGGTGCATGAAATCTCAACTAACAATAAGAAAAAATGAAAACTACAAAGACATTTGGATTCAACAACATCTTATGTAGTTTCTTTCTTGAGATAATACCTATCATAAGTAAATGAATATATATATATATAGCCACGTAGTCTATAAGATCATGTCATGACCTGGTGGACAAGTATGATGTTACAACTTGGAGGTGGGTGGACTTCTATCCTATACAAGGATGATTTATTTGCTTGGTGAAAGCAATAAAGTGATAGGAATCCAAAACTATCCATATCAAGGAATAGAATTCAGTGACCCTGACATGATAGTCCCTCTACAAAGTGAAATGGATGCAATTTTTCAGTCTCTTTATTTTTCAAGATTATTTCATTTTTAGGTACCTTTTTTTTATTTAAAACAAAATAACATGTTTTTATGTGGATATTGATATATTCATAACAATTATTTGCAAATATAGGCTCAGACCGACTTTAGGGGTTCCCTTCGTATAGGAAGAGGACACAAGAGGGTGAGTTTGTCAATGCTTCTATCACTTTTGAGAAAGTTATGAGAAACCTCACCCAATTTAATGGAGGAGTACCAAAATCAAATATCAAGGAGCTGTCGAAGGTGGTACAATGGAAATTAGTTGGAGTTCCTGGACCATGGGTCAAGGTATTCAGGAGGGTGGCCACTACGATGATGTACTTCCATAGGGGTGAAGATTTAGGTTCTCCCTAGGAGTATCATTATTGTATAGATGAGGTTGATATCACACATTTTTGGATATTATCAGACCCACCATTTGTCTATGTAAATCATTTTGATAATTATATGTGTGTGTGTGTGTGTGTGTGTGTGTGTGTGTGTTTGTGTGTGTGTGTGTGTGTGTGTGTGTGTGTGTGTGTGTGTGCGTGCAAGAATTCTTAATATGTACATGATGGGTATTACAAATGAAATAAATGCCAATCTAGTATAATACATAGTTATCATATGCATTTGTGATTACGTTTTGACTTCTTAGAGAATGATTATAAAAAATATAAATAAATTGGCATTGAAGGAATACACCAAAAATTGATGAAACAACATAGGATCATGAACCTGATACTCACCATTTAACCAAAAAACGATCAATTGTGAATCAATACAAATTTCAAGGTAAAAGATAGCATTTGATATGGCATAACAAAGGAGTTATACGATAACACTGTACTTAGACACATTGTTGGTTGTTGGCCCTTAAAAAGAGCCACCTAATATTTTAACTAACTAATTGAAAGGTGAATAAATCACTCAAGTAGCCCTTGTAATTTTTTTGGTATGACAACTAGTGTCTTCTTCGAAGCCTACATAAAACATTGTTTCATGTGACATCTAATAATACAATCAACAAATCTATGTAAGCGACAAACCAAGAATATAAATCTATACAAATGTACAAATAACATTCAAAATAAATACATACGTAAGCATGATGATCTAATCATAACACTTCTTTAGATAGAGCCCATGTATAGAGTTTATTTCCCTCGTAATCAATCAAATCATAAGCATCCATCTTCAATACTTTAGTAACAATGTATGGTCCAAGCCAAATGCACTTAAATTTTCCTTCCCCGGAGGGATTGTAACGCACCTCAAAATCATAACTAGAAAAAAAACATTTACATGCATTGGTTTATCGTTAATTACTAGTAGAATTCTTATGTTTTAACTTTGCAGGTGAATAATATCCATCTTCCTGTTATGTCAGGTTTAAAATGGTGGCATCAATGGTTGGATCCTTTAGAACATGCAACCATAAACTTCCAGGTGATGTTTACAGTTCTGTGTATTTATTCTATTAGTTTTACTAGGTTGTGTTATCCCTATAGATTGTGAAGAATATGTCCTAGTCTTGTCTCCCAATATTGTTGTTGTTATAAAATTATGTTGGTAAAAATCCCAAGTGCTTCATTGCAACCATCAAAGGTGAACATTTTAATTGAACAAATGGCTTGTGGAGTAGCTCGGACTTTTATTTCTATCTACATTAGAAAATGAGTCCAGTTTGTTTATGATCAGTGAAGCAATATATCAAACGCACTTTACTAATTACAGGGTAACTTTGATTTTCAAATACCTCCTTGATTTTGCTATGGGAACTTTTACATTAAACTTGTTCTTGTTTTCAAATTCTTCTCTTGTATTCTTTCCATTTTTAATTTTAACATCATTTCAAAAGCTACTCAGAACTTAGAATATTGAATGTGTTTTTTAGAAATTTAGAATCTTGAATTTGTTTTTTCTAAGTAATTTCTATTCAAAAGAAAAGGGAAATACATTCTTAAGGTAGTCTCCCATTTTTAAGGGTACATGAAGTAAATTAATTTTTTAATTATTATTATTATGTGGATTAAATTATGAAGTTTTTATATAATAAACAATATTTTATTTTATATTTAATTTTAGGATATATTTATAAATGTTATTATTTATTTAATATATTAATTAAAATTATAAGGAAAATTTTATATGATTTTTAAAACACAAAATCTTTGTATATTTGAAAACTATAAACGTAGCTTAAGATAAATATATATATTTAATTAAATTGTTAAGCATTTTTTAAATTCTTTAAATTATTATTCAATTTCTGAAATTAATGGTTTTGTGTTATATTTATTGCAACAACTAACCTTTAATCATCTACTACAAGATGGGATCAACTATGGCTGGCAAAGATGATCCATGTCAATGTTGGACTATAAACTTGTTTGATTATAATTAATTACGCTTGACCCTTAGGTTAATTGTTTATGTTTTGTTTTAAGGAAGGCAGGGCCTGCTATTTTATAATAATAGTACAAAATTGAGTTTTCAAGTGTCCCTTTCAAAGGAAATCAGAGATTAAACTTTATGTTTGATACTATGAGAGATTATATCATGTGTCCAACAATCAAACTTACAGTATAAAACGAAGAAGGTAAAAAACTATTAAAGTCTGAAAAATCCTTATCCATTTGCAACTCTATAAACATATAAAGCTACAAGGAGGTCTAGCCGAAAAATACCACATTGCAGATAGTGAAATTGTTGGAGGACTCAATAAGATGTCCCCTAAGTTTGATTAGCATTTGTAGTGCATTGTTCTTCGTCCTCTTCTAAGTTGATGAACTGGGTCTTTGTTGGGACTTGCACTGGAAGCTCTTCGACTTCATTAGTGCTTTTGAATTTGATACCCATGTATTGGGCCAAAAGGTTTTGCTTAGCCTCAATCAACTTCAGATGATACAAGACTTCTTTGTAATGAACGATTTCTGAGTGAATTTGTAATGACCATATAATTTTTAATTTCAGCATCAATTATTTCGTCGTCCAAATCAATTACGACCATTTTTTATCTAATACACTGCAGTGCAACCTCAGGACAAAAACCCACAAGGTTTTCCCCCACATGTCCATGTGTATTCTTGGAAATATGTTCAAGGTAATCATGTAGCATGGCAATAACAATGATGTTATGCTATGTGGATGAACAGAGCAAAAGATAAAGAAAGGAATATGTTAGGATTCACATGTTTACCTCTTCATCAAGCTTCATATTCTTTTTGTGAATGCGAAGAACCTCCAATCAACCAAATTCATTTGGAACCCCAATTTCAATTTCCCAATCAAACCAACTGAATCTTCTATAGTCCCTTGTTACAGTTTGGGAAATTTGAAGATTAAATATCTAAACCCTCATGAACATTATTTGCTAAATGAAATTCAGTTTGGATGTCCAGAAGATTGAATCAAGTCTACTTACTCATTTGTTATATTGTGCCCCTTCTCTCTAGTGCTCGACCCTGCCTATGTTTGTTGACATATGCTAGAGTGAAAAGATTATAATTAGGAAAAAAATAATTTTCCCTTACCAATGTGTACTAGGGATTAGTTCTCTGATAAATTTAAAAAAAACATTATTTTTTGTTACTATACAATATCCAGGATTTGGAGTGAGCAATGGTACTGAGAAGGAGCTTGTAATGTGCTTGGTGGAGTTGTCAATAGGCATGGCTACAAGCAAGATCATTCCATGTTTCATGGACCAACTGTGGATCATGAAGGGAGGAGCCTATGCATGAAAATATAGGTTTATCCTCGGCCTCCTCTTAAGAGAGAAATGAACAATATCGTGATGTAGGCTATCATTCGGTGAAGCATGTAGGTGGGAAAATATCAAAACTAGATTTCTCTCAACAGGGAGAACGATAGTGTATGGAAGTATGTTACTGGCATGCATGGTGAAAAGTTGATAAGATGACACATAAAAGGATATAGTCAACCAGTGGTAAATAATTATTTCCTCAATGCTGAACAAGTGTCCAATAATTGTAAACAAGTGTTGCATTCATGTTGAACCATGAATGCAATGTTTGTGTGATTAAACAATGTTACTTGGCTTTGAATTTAATGATATAATTATCTATCGTAACATGAATTTTAAAATTCTAATAAAATCAAAACAAAAATAAAAATATATATTACGGATTGTGATGGCTCTGTGAAACCATTGTCGAGTCTATTGTTTGTATATTTCTAATTCCCTAAAATTACGGTTAAGTTGGATGAGCATGTCAAATTTTCTTTTATTTTCTCCATTTAAATGGTATAATATAAGAAATGAAAACAAAGAATGGATATGTTTATATCCTTTAAGTCTTCTGAATTTGATGCCTAGGAAATATTAACATTTAAATACCAATTAAATTAAAGAAATGTTAAATAAGTTTATGTAAGAGAGGTCAAACACTTGGGAGATTAATTTAGTTTGCAAGATCCATTTTAATTATTTTTTTTCTCAAAAAACATTCCCATATTTTGAAGTAGGTAGTTTATATCTTGAATAGTTAGAGATGGATTCTGTAAGCGTTCTTCTGAGGTTGAATTCATTCACTTGGGTAGACAAATTATATTTACATTTTGGTATGTTAGAGGTATACAAATGAAAGAACATTTTTAAGAATGAAATCCTTAATGAATTTTAATATATATTCACCCTCTTTATGTGATTTCAATTTGCACAGGTCCACTTGTGATTTCTATTTGCAAAGGGCGGTGGACTTGGGAGGTGAGAGGATTAATTTAGCATTTTATCAAGGGGCCACCGATTTAGATGTGAATTTGTTCACTCATTTCTCGTGATTTTGCTTTGAACTAGTGGAGTTGGGAGGGGAGAGGATCCCATCGCTAGGAAGGACAGTGGAGTTGGTAGGAGAGAGGATCCCAATGCTCGAGAAGGAGGAGAAGCAGTAGATTGTATCTCCAAATGTATGTTTCCCATTGCAATAGTCTTCTCAAGGGATACTGGGTTAGTTTCTATATTTATACGCAGTAGGTGTTGATGAATTGAATGAATTTCCATAATTGATTCTATTTATTGTGGACAAATTTTTGAACTATAGATTATTTTTTCTACAAGTAGAAAGTTTAAAAATATCATTGGTTCAACCAGAAGGGATGGAAAACCAAACTGCTTTGGGGGTTGGTTGGTTTAGCTTTTTTGAATATGTTTCCAGCAGTTTATTTTATATATTTTCATGGAATTCGCAAGCATTCTTGAAACTTCATGCTTTTAATTTCACACAAACAACATTATGTCTTTGAGGTTTCAGATATGTTATAGCTCATTTTCTATCAGTTATCCATATCGACGATGATATGTTTGAGTAATTGATAGAAAAATTTCTATGCTGTTTGAAAAACCTTTGAATTCAATCTCAAACGTTGGACATTGAGAGGAAATTATTCTGTAGGGATATTGACACGAAACTACCCGCAACTAATCGATATCATAGTAGATTATTGTCATTGTGCATTGGCTCTACATTTTTACATAAATTTTGAGGTACTTCAAACTTTCAAACTTGAAATTCTTTTGACCTTGAACTCATTGAGAAAAAAAAG
>LPNX011061417.1:191443-202753 GCA_001517045.1 Pseudotsuga menziesii | reverse complement strand
TCAGAAACATTTTTGAAGGATGTATAACATTTTAGTTTTGCATGATATTTCATCTCTATCAATAGGTTGAGTAGTTACCTCTAAGTAATATATGTACAATTGAAATTAAACATTAATAATTAATAATAAAACTATAATATGTGAAAATAAAAATAATCAATAAATAATAAGTTGTTAAAACCTTACAAATACAACATTAAATAATTTTGACATGTTTAATGAATTAGCGACATGTATTCTATTTCATAATCACAAAATTACCTCATTTTGATATGTTTTATGGATCATTAACATATTCTTCATTTGAGATTATATTGCATAATCCCTTGGGTAAGGCATACAAGGACTCTACATTTGAGGCTTGAGTCCCAAACATACATGTTTTTAGTTAATTATTTTATGTCTAGAACTTGTACAAATCTCTTTTCATACATTGTTGCTCAAATTGCAATGTTTTCTTTTCTACTCACTCATTCCTTCAAGATCAAACTTTCTACTTACAAGTTATCAAAGTATAGAAACAATACAACCTTCTAACTTTGTTTAGCATCGCATATCATCATTATTCAATGTTTATGACAATTTAATATTACAGAAAAACACTTTTATTCATATTTTAAATTTTCCATATTTATATTTCATGTTATAATTTTATATGGCATGGTATAATGAAGTATTTTAATGCAAAGTTATAAAATACAACAACATTTATAGTTGCGACACTTTTCCTATGAGATGTCACTAAGAGTACATGTAAATATGCATGGAAACTCATAAATGAGTTGTAGGAGAGAACACACATTAAGGAAAGTATTTTATTGTTGTCAAAGTTCCTTCCACAATTCATAACACATTTTATTGACTTGTAATATGCCAATATCAATTCAAGAAGACATAGTTGTGTTAGTGTCGATGCTACTATGGGACCTACTCAAATATGGTATGATGGTTTATGCTCATTTAGGTTTTATGGTCATTATATGACGATATCTCATGTCAACTATTAAATACAATATGAAAAATTTACAAAATTAATAGTATTTGTTGTTTATTGTTGTTGATTCCTTTTTCTTTGAAATCTTTGAATACATTTCAACTTTCTTGGCACGTTCATTTAAAGGGGAATGAACATACTTGTTAAAATGGAAACATAGATTGAAACCTTCCAAGAATGTTAGGACCCCATGGAATTGAATGTTGTGGAGTACATAACCTCTTTAAGATCAAAATTTGGTGGCCCATCTACCAAAGTACCCATATGTTTAAACCATCCCAAAAAATACTACACATACGTAATTGAGAGTCCATGATACAACAAAAAAGGTTTCCTTAGTCTCAATCATAAATAAAGAGTCATCAGGTTGCATGACTTTGGATTGAATATTATCATGGGTTGGATACCAACTTATACCAATAATATTTCACACAAAAAAATAATACTCTCTTTTCCACTTCATCAAAACTATTTTTCTTCCCATTTTTTCTCTTTTCTGCGTTTTATTGGACCTTCTTAGGAAATTGCTAGTTTACTTTCCTTCCCAGCAACAAAAACAGAATATATGGTCTTGTTCTTTCTTTTCCAAAAGAAGTATTTTTCCCATGCTGGATTTATTCCTCAACCTACAACACCATGGCTACACCAACTCCATGTTAGGTCCCATTTTTAGAATTTCTTACCGTCCAAAAAAAAACCTGACAACGTATTATTGCACCTTCTTGGGGAAATTGCTAGTTATATAATTATATCAATTGATTTAATATTGCAGTGTGACCAGGAAGATGATTGTAATGTTTATGTTCCAACTTCTTCCAAAAATATTTTGGACAAGGGATTTTCATACAAATATGGTACATAAGACATTATTGATGAGACCGTGAAATATGCTCGATCTTTTCGATTATTGAAATAGGTGGTTAGTAGTAATTTTATTGTTTTGAAGACAATATTGATGAGAACATAAATATGTTTTATCTTATGGATTATTGAAATGGGTTATTGTGAGTATTTTTATTATTTATTGATAAGAACATAAATATATTCAATTTTATAGATTATTGAAATAGGTTATTGTGAGTATTTTTATTATTTCTCAGATACAATAGAAGACAATATTGATGAAACCATGATATATGCTTAATCTTATGGATTATTAAAATAGACTGTTATGAGTATTTTTATCTTTAAGATATAATATTGATTAAGATATGTTTTTATTAATATTTTACCCTTTTGTTATTGTTATGAGTTTTTTTCATATAAAATATAACATTGATTAAAGTAAGTTGTTATTAGTATTTTATAATGTATAAAATATAATAATTTTTAAATATATATATATATATATCTGAGTTGGAATGTTATTGCAAAGTTTAAGATCAAAGATATTAAATGTAATATCGAAGTTAAGCAATGTTTCCTCTTCTTCCCTACCCTATTTGACATTTACATCGATAAGGTAGAAGATTGTTTAGAGGAAGCAAGATGTGCTAGAACGATCTTAGTTAGAATAGTCATCATCCTTCTTCTCTATGCTAACGATATTGTTCTTCCGCAAGGTGTGCATTTGATCTTGATAAGCAACTAAGAATTCTTAACGATTTTTTCTCTAACATGGGTATGATTGTTAACACTGACAAAACAAAAGTTATGATTATCAAATCCAAGAAGGACACTTATGCTAATTTTGTGTATGACAATAGCAACTTGGAGGAAGTGTCTTCTTATAAATACCCAGGAATTGATATTCATCACAAGCTCAATTGGAACTATAGCATTGATAAAAGGATTAATGGAGAGTGGAAAGTTTATTTTGGTCTTGAAAATAGTTGTAAAGCAGCAAACCTTGTGATGTGGGATAAAAAGAAGATCCTCTTTGAAAATTTAGTCACTCCTGCTATCTTGTATGGGTGTGAGGTTTGGGGTTGCAACATATCTAGAGAATCTTGTAGAAATATTGAGCAAAAATAGAAACGTGTTATAATGTATAACCTCAAAATTAAAAGAAATACACCCTACCCCATTCTCCTTATATAAGTGGGTCTTTCCCCTATCAAGAGCCTAGATATGAGTAGGCTCCTGTTATACAAACACAAAATAAATAACATGGGAGACCATAGAATTCCTAAGCTAGCTTTAAATTCCAGCCAAAACCACCTAAGGCTCAAGCAAGGTTGGTATAAAGATACCAGGGCTTGGTTAGACCATTGGGAGATCGACGAAAATGTTGCATTGAAAAATATTAATAACATTAAAAATATTGTTACTTCCAAGTTTAAAGAGAAAATGTGGTGTGAGAAGGATTTAGAGGCTAAAAGAAAATTAAGATATTGTAAGGAGGTCATCAACCCTACTCTATAATATCAAAATTATCTCTCTTTTTTAACTAGTTCAAAGAAAAAAATTAATATAGCTAAGATAAGAACGAACTCTCATGAGCTCCATAGTGAAACAAGTCGTTGGGAAGTTCCTAAAACACCATGGCTGGAGAGGATCTGCCATCTCTGTGAAAATATGAATATTGAGGATTAAAATCACTTCCTCTTAGAGTGCCTTGCGTACACCCACATTAGATCTCAGTTTCATAATCTTTGTTGCAATACCGATCTTCCTATCCTTTTAACATGTCAAAATTATAGTGAGCTCAGGATGCTTCTCTCCAAGCTCTTTGAGCATAGGAATACAATTTTAAAACAAACTAAATAATTCGTTTCTTTAGGTCTGATAGACCAAAGTTTGGTCTGAGGAGACGTTAACCATCATCATCATATTAAAAAGATAATTAATAATTTCATACTTAAAATGTAATGTTTGAAAATAGTTTGAAAATAATATATTAAATTAAATTATAAAATTTATAATATGTTTTTAGCAGAATAACTAATTAAAAATTTATTTAGTTTTATAATTATTTTAGTTTTATTGAGATATATAATATCTATGCACATTTATATAAATACCATTTCTATATAAATGAGAGTATTTAAATTAGTATAGATTTATTTTGAAGGTATTAAATGATTATATTCCAAAATGAGTTTCCATCTAAATAGATTTGATTCTCAAAAAAATACAATTACTACTAGCATAGCTACTTAACTTGTGGCTAGTGAACATTGATAGGCCACAAGTTAAGTGCCACAAATGTTACTTGTTCTCATCAATAGGTGCACTTATCACGTGAGGTATTTTTTAGTTTTTTATAATTTTTATTACAAATTTTAAATGACAAACATAGAATCAATCACGACATTAAACTTGTATCCTTCTTCTACAATATATGAAAAGCATAGATGGTATTCCATCAAGAAATTCTAAGATATAAAATTCTATAGGAACAAATATATTTATATATAGAAAAATAGATAAATAGATAAATAAATAAAAATTAATCATTATAAATAGACAATGTTAAGGTGTATATATAAATCTTTTAAATTTTAAAAGACAACCTAAGTACTAATTTCATTAAATATAGACCTATTTTAGGGTTGGTGCAAGTTAATAAGGGTTGACAAAACAAGCATACCTCAACTTACATGGATATTTTGAGATACATAAACACTCAATCTTGTTTTGAGTAAAAAAGATGAAATATAGGAAATTGAATAATGTTTCCCAAAATATAAATTTTATCCATTGAAATGTTCATAACTATAGGGTCAGTGCAAGAAGATGAGGGACCTTTTAGATGCAATCCTAGTTTTTAAAAACACAATCACGTTACATAAAAATACAAGACGTTTTTGCTACATAGCACTTGCTATGGTTCAAACCGAGCCTGAGATGTCATCGGACATGTAGGATAGGCAAACACATCGCGTAAATGTTATATAACTACACAACGCGTACATGATATGTAGTTATAAAACATGTACGTGATTTGTAGAATTAAAATAAATTTATATACAATGTCCCGAAACCCACGGCGCATTCTACCATCAGGAATGCGAAAATCAGGAGCGAATTGGAGTGAATTGGGTGTCGTGGATTGTTGGAGGATCTGATTTAGTTACAGGGGAGGAAAATCCACCAGTGAATTATCATCTAATCAGGTAATTCAATCACCCATAGCATTCTTTTTTGTCAATTCTAAACCTAGAATATTGTTTTTTAACAATGTAAAACAACCAAATTTTGTATTATTTAGCAAATTGGAAATACCTGAGTCATTAATTAAATTCAAATCTCCCTCAACCAAGATGAGTGAATAATTACATGTAGTTTTGGATACATGTAGTTTTGGAGACATGTACTTTTGGAGACATGTACATTGACATTTCACTTACATGTACATGTGGCTTGGATAGTTTTGGATAGTTTTGGAGACATGTACTTCTAGTTACTTTTGGATATATATGTACTTTTGGATACTTTTGGATATATATATAATTTTGGAGACATGTACATTGACATTTCAGTTATAAATGAATGATACATTTCACTTTGAATTTGTTCTTTGGTTTCCACATTTTCTTGTGTCAATCTATTGTATTGATTTGTGTGGATTATCTATTACTTATGAATGCACTATGTCAAAAGAAAAAATTATTATATTTAAAGGTTTCAATGATCTCACTACATGCACACTAATTGGATATCTAATTAGAAATTGTGATTTTGGATGATCATTACAAGTAAATTCAAATTTCTTTCTTGTGTAATTTAATAAATCTAACTGCAATACAATGTATTTCAAGGTTTCAATGAACTCACTACATGCACACCAACGGGATATATCTAATTGAAAATTGTGAGTTTGGATGATTAAATTACAAGTTAAGTCAATGCTCAAGTGTAATTTAATAGAACTAAGTGCAATAAATGCTTCACATTTCATCAACGACCAACAACACTATTCAACAAACCTCATGCACCCAATGACTAATCACTCAACATTAAAGGAACTACAATAAAATCCAAAGACCGAGAACCAACTTCGTGAATCAACATGATTTGAAGCATAAGTACACTGGATTTGAAAAAGTTGAGTTGGAAATTAGATTGATTATGAACTGAGTTGTGACAGTAAGATAAGATTATGGTTAGGACTAGGTTTTCCCTGGTAGGGTTATGGTAATGGGCCATTCATGTTAAACCCTAGTTTTAGAAACCATCATATACGAAGGTCAACAAGAAATGGATAGGTGAGAGAGTCCCTCCCTAGCTAAAATACCATGTCACGAATCCAACAGAATCGACAGTTTGTTGATTGGAGTCTTGAGCATGGATATATGGAGAGTTCTAGGTCGCCTCCAGATATAGTTCAGGGACACTTGGTGGACTTGTGCTTGGTGCAAAAAAAACGTCACGGCACCAAAATTTTGAATTATGTCAACTCCTTCTGGCATGTTTGGGCATGGGAAATATGGCAACACCAACCGCATCCCCACTGTATGTGGCTTTCCAAGTTTATCCCTCATTGGTGTGAAATGCATTGTCCCCTACTGAGCGAAACCCTAGTTTCAGAAACCATCGTATACAGTGGTCACTAGAAAATGGATTGGTGGGAGAGGGGCCCCCCTAGATAAAATCCCACGTCACGTATCCAACAAAATCAACGGTTCATCAATCAGAATCTCGAGCATCAATCTATGGCGAGTTGCAGGTCACCTCAAGATACCATTCAGGGACACTTGGTGGACTTGTGCCCGATGCGTAAAAAACGTCACGTAGACGCAATTTTGAATTTTTCCAACTCCTGCTAGCGTGTTTAGGCATGGAAAATATGGAAATTCCAACCGCATCCCCACCATATGTGGATTTCCAAGTTTGGCCCTCGTTAGCATGAAATGCATTGTCCCCTACTAAGCGAAACCCTAGTTTCAGAAAACACCGTATATGGAGGTCACCGAGAAATGGATAGGTGGGAGAGGGGAACCCCTAGCAAAAATCCCACGTCACAAATCCAAGGGAATAAATGGTTCATCAATTAAAGGCCCTAGAATCGATCAATGGCAAGTTGCAGGTCACCTCTAGATACCGTTTAGGGACACTTGGTGGACTTGTGCCCGGTGCACAAAAAAAATCACAGAGCCACAATTTTGAATTTTTTCAACCCCTACCAGCGTGTTTGGGCATGGGAAATATGGAAATTCCAACCCCATCCCCACTGTACATGGATTTCCAAGTTTGGCCCTCGTTGGTGTGAAATGCATTGGCCCCTACTGAGCAAAACCCTAGTTTTAGAAACCATCGTATACGGTGGTCACCGAGAAATGGATACGAGGGAGAAGGACCCCCCTAGCTAAAATCCCACGTCACGAATCCAACGAAATCAATGGTTCATCGATTGAAGGCCTAAGGATCGATATATGGTGAGTTAGAGGTCACCTCCAGATATCGTTCAGAGACACTTGGTGGACTTGTGCCCAGTGCAGAAAAAACGTCACAGAGCCGCAATTTTGAATTCCGTCAACTCCTGCTAGAATGTTTGGGCATGGGAATTATGTCAAATCAACAAGCCTTAAAACATAAAGTGATCATTGCAGCATCTTTTTTCCATCGTCCTAGTTTTATATATAGGATGAAAACATTGAAAATATTACCTACTTGAAAAATTATGGTTTTAGTCCTATAAGAGAGCCTACAAAGAACTTTGATAGGTATGACCTAAAGAGGTACATGTATTTATTCTAATGTTATGTATATCATGTGAATGAGATCTTGAAATGTTCATATGATTGATATATAGGTTTTATTGATCATATGTAAAATTTGGCATGTTCATTAACTTGACATACAAGAGAACTTTTGGCATACTTATAAACAACAATATGGAAAATTTTGCATATCAAAAACACAAAATTGACATAATCATAAGCAACATACATGGGAAAATTAAAATTATTATACATACCTCATCATGCTATATGCCACCTATTATCATACAACCAATCCCTCTGGATCATCTCTTATAATGATGGTCTCCATTAGTCTCTCGTGCTCTATATCCGATAAGAAGTAGCGTATCTTCGATGAATTTTGGCTAGGCATTCTTCGTACCTCGAAGTTTGTACAAATGATTAAGTTGGTAAAGTGATACACACTTGCACCTGGTTTGTAATCCCTGTAAACTTATCCACCCTTATTTCTTGCATTGTTGTCATGTGTAAGGTATTCACCTTTAACAACCATAGACCCAATTGGGAAGTGGTTGTTTTCATTGTCAGTCATGGACATAATGAGGGTTTTATTTCCATATATACAACGTGCCAACCAATAATCACCACCCCATTTAATATCTTTCGAGGTAACCACTATGTATATGTGTCCTACATAATATGATTGTAGGTATATGATCAAATATTTTTCGTGTGATACAAGGCCATTAATGTGAATTTCAAGACTACGTAGATAAACAAAAAAATGTTAAGGAAATGCATCATACCAGGTTGTACAAGGCCTAAGACATGATCAAAATATATAAAAATAGATGATTGTTCTTATTCCAACGGAATTAACTCAACAATTGCATGTTCATCAAGTGGAAGTGATTCACACCCATCCCAGTCACCATCACAAGCAAGTTCTCTGGTCCAAATTTCAAATACTAGGTTATTAGAGCTTCGAACCGAATGAAATACATGAGTCCGAGGAACAGTATTTCATTCCCATGCATGTGAACGATCTATGTCTACCACCTCCCAAAAAAATCTCTCCACATGTCTCTTTCTTGTGGATTCTACTCGCCTAGCTGATTCGTGTCCCATTACTGACATGCACCACCAGACTATAGATTGAGCATTTCAAATAGGAGATACTGTATATAATTTCAATTCCTCTCTTTGTAGGGTTGTTTTGACACATGCTCCGGCTCCATCATGCTCTCCTTTACCATGACCAGTCTCAAAATAGTTCCACATATGTGAAACTTTGTAGTTTTTATGCAATGAACACAACCATTGAAATATCCATGCATTTTTTAACTGACCAGCACATCCATCAGACCAAATCCAGTGTCAATCCATCTGTATGTTCCTACCCTTCAAATGATCATAGAACATGATGAAGCAATGATGTACATAGTGGAATTCGTGGTACCTATTATCACTTATGTAG
Organism: Pseudotsuga menziesii; assembly: GCA_001517045.1. Lineage (NCBI taxonomy): Eukaryota > Viridiplantae > Streptophyta > Pinopsida > Pinales > Pinaceae > Pseudotsuga > Pseudotsuga menziesii. Next base: position 193,695 of record LPNX011061417.1, on the reverse strand, counting down.
AAGTGATATTCCTTTAGAATTTCTATTTCCTCTTCACTGCTATTTAGGCCATGCCTATATGTGATATGCACCATCAAGGAAACCTGCTCGAAGTGATAATACTGACTTTGGATATCATTTTGAGGTTGCAGAGTGTAGTTCTCGGAAAAATCAACAACTAAAAGTATAGTAACAAAAGGGAATGCATCTCTGCATATTCTAAACTTCACATCTTGCCATCGTTCCAAGTTGACATGCTGAACATATTGATGTGTAATTTCAATAAATTCCTTGACGAAGTCACTAACTTGTACCTATTGACACAAAATTATCTCAATATCAGTTTTTTTTGTAAGTAAGGAATGAAATGTAACTGTTCAAACATAAATTTATAGATAAATGCATGTACCTGAGATGTCACCAATTGTATTTTTTTGCTTTCTTTCCTTGGGACTATTTCATAGCTGATATATTTGAAACTTTTCATGTCTATAACCATATTCCCAAATGCATTGTCTCCACTCTCGTGCATACACTGGCTCAATAATTCCATTCCAAAATAGATGGAGCAAGTTCCATCCAAACAAGATTTTGCATAGTATGTTTTCCCCTCAAACCTACTGCACGTGATACAATGAATGAATTCTCATGATGAAGTCAATGGTATTGTCAAGGAGAAATCTCGCACATGGTTAGTATGCAACACAAGACAAATGTACGAAAATGTTTCATAGTAATATTCATATTCTACATGGTATCTACAAAAACAATTGTTACAAAGAGTATTTATTATAACATACCAGGGCTTACATTCCTCAAAAGGTCTTTACCCCAAATTCAATTGTCTATGTTCATTCCTAAATTTCTCGTTTAGTTTTGTATGTATTATATCAAGAATATGCTTAATATGTGGTTCACAATCCTTTGAACCCCTTCTCAGTTTTAGTACATCCTTCTAGTTTAAAGAAGGCCTTGTGTGATCATGCCAAAAACTCTGCACTAGTACCTTTACTGCACGAACTAGATTCAAGTCACGATGTGGCAACCGACCAATAAAGGCCCAAAAATATGTTTGAGTGGTTGTTTCAAGATGTTCTCTTCTAATAGAATACCTACGAAGGGTTTTTACATTGAAATTAACTAGTTTATATGTAGGCTTGAGAAAATGAAGGACCCTAGTGTTCTTATTTACAATTGCTTGTGACAACACACGACGAGCCGCATTGTGGTCCTTTGAACGTGTGTTCTTATCAATTTTATCAAAGGAATCTTCTAAGATTTTAACTATATTCGAACTTGGTCCATAAGTCTTTATCATCTTTATCCTTAACGATTTCCTAACAATATTCATGCCCCTAGATTTTAACAATGATAAAAATAATCTACATTTATCTCCATCACATTTAGAAACAAAATATTTATTTAGTATCTGTTGAGTTTGATAATCCATACTACGTTTAGATAGCATACCTTCAATGGAATTGAGGAGTCCTTCATCCACTTGTATACGCTTTGGAGTTCTTCGACGTGTGCTTTCTAATGGAGGTAAGGGGGTTGGAATTCTATCATCTAGCACATAAACAATATGCTCTGGTGTTTGAGTAGCAAATTCTTGTCTTTCATTCTCTTCCTCGTAGTTGGATGGTTGAAGTCCAACATCCTCATCGATGGTCCGAATAATATTTTCTTCTTCAATAGTAGGATCCATGTCCAACGCCTCTTCAACAGTAGGCTCCATGTCCAACGCCTCTTCAACAGTAGGATCCATGTCCAACGCCTCTTCATGAGCTTCTTCTTGAGATGGTAACTTATCACTTTGACTTGATGTGGGATTTGAAACATCCCCTAATCAGCACCTATGTTTTGCTTCTTGAATACTTCCATGGGGTGCTTGTTCAACAACTATTGTGGAAATTGAAGGTCCCTCTAGTGAATGCTTCCTTTTTCTTGTGGTGGATTAATAGGATGAACCATGGTATCTTCTATAATTGGATTTGGATTAGTTCCCAAAGAAATCCTACGATTCATCATGTCTATTGTTTTCTTTTATTTCTCTTCTTCCTTGTTGATTTTATTCCTCGGTTATGTGCATTCCCCATCACCACAATGATCAATTCAATATAATTTGTTTTTGTTGCTCATCAGTTACAAGATTTCAAACCTTTAACTTGATTTATAACTATAGATCCTTCAAGGTGCTCCAATCTTCGTTCTCAATTGTTCATATTTCCCATCAAAACTATGATGAATGAGAAAATTTACCTTTGGTTCTC
>LPNX011061417.1:183943-186443 GCA_001517045.1 Pseudotsuga menziesii | reverse complement strand
TTGCCTTAAAAAGGTGACTGTTAGAAAAAATGAAATTTGACATAGTTATAAAAAAATTCAATACATAAACCTTATTCAATTTCCTACATTGAATCTTTTTTACTCAAAGCAATATATTTTGTGTAAGTATCTCAAAAAAAACAATTAAGTTGAGGGATTGCTGATTTTTTAGTTTTCTATTGCATTTAACATGCCAAAAGTGACCCTCATTAGCTTACACTGTTCCTATCCCAAGCTTGATATTTTTTAGCAGTTAAATTGTTTTTGGGAAAATGATGAGGTATATGTATTTGTGAGTCCCACCCTTGAGTGCCTAATTGATGGAATGAACCTACAGAAATTGGTAGAAATATAGAGAATAACTAGTAGTAGAGTGACACTATTTTTCCAAAATAAATTTAGTAATTTTATTGTTTTGAATTATCTAAGAGACCAAACCTCGAAAACAATAGGTCAAGTTTGGGACCCACTTTTGGAGGCCTTAATGCAATAATCATGAAATGGTTGTTTTATAGAATGTAGAGGTTAGTGTCTATCAATGCATCATATATTTTTTAAATTCTTGAGAAATGAAAAAGCTGGAAGAAACACTAATAATATGTTTTTGAATTAAGGACTAATGACACATGAAAATTAGAAAAAATAGTATTGTTTAAATAAATTACATGTTTGGAATCTATAGGAAAATATGCTATCTATGTCTAAATTTTATAAAAAAAATGATTGTGTAGCATACTATAATGAGTGGTAAAACACATGAATATTGAGAAAATGGATGAAATGTCCAATTAACTATGGTTTAGCATAATCCACAAAATAGTTTTGGTCAACTCAAACCTAACTCCGAAGTAGACACATAGGAAGAGGGACAACACATGTACATGGGAGGAGGCTCGGTTAAGCTGGTAAGGAATGTGAGTGCAATACTTTTAAATTCAAATTTTCTTTTCCTACCTAAAAAATTTGGTGTCATTAAAAAATGTGTGCATCTTTTTCCTTTTCAAAACACATACCCAATGCTTCTTTATAAAATTTGCACATGAGATATTAAAAACTTTTTAATTTAGCTTTAAAAGAGTTGAGAGGGGCTTGCGGGGTAGGGGGAAGAGAGAGAGAGGGGACGGTGTTAGGGGTATGGAGAAGAGTAGAGCGGTAAGAGAGAGAGATCCAAGTGGTGATGGGGAAGGGGAGGGGGTTTGGCGGAGATAAAGAGATAAATATCGGGGTGGGGGAGAGGTGGGGGTTTATAGATGATTAGGGATGTTAGAGAGAAGCGGTAGTATAAGGTGGGGGTAGAGAGAGAGAGAGAGAGAGAGAGGTAAGTGGTATTGTGAGGAGGGTAATAAGAGACTAAGAGAGACCAGGGGTAGTAGTAGGGGACCTTCTAGATATATGGGTAGAGCGGGTTTCTATGAATAGTAATTATGGGTAGGTGGAAGAGTACGAGAGAGAGAAAGTGAGCGAGGGGTTCAGTAAGGGTTAGCGGGAGGAAGGGAGAGAGATAAAGAGAGCAGAGAGGATTGAGGTAGGGGGAGGAGTAGGATGGTTATATATATATATATGTGGGTGTGTGCAAGCTGGTAAGGGTCTCTTTTGACACTTTTATTTTTGGGACAAATTATAAGGTATATGTTTTTGCGGGTGTAGCATTTGAGTGACTACATGATGAAATAAACTTACAAAAATTGGTAGACATATAGAGAACATATAATGCTAGTGCACGACTATGTTTCAAATAATAAAAATAATCTTTTTTTATTATCTAAGTGATACAACCTCGAAAACGGTATGTCAATTGTGGGTGCAGCATTTGAATGTCTTAGTGCAATTATTTGGAAATGGTTTTTTCATAGCATGCATAGGTCGGTGTTCTTTAGTACACCATACAATTTGTTTTCAAAATGGTTGAGAAATTAAAGAGATATGGATGAAACACTAATAGTGTACCTTTTTAGTTGAGGAGTGATTAAAAAAGATAAATAAGAAAAATAGAAAAAATTATGTATTGTTGTTAAAAATTACATATTTGGAATCTGCAAAAAAAAACCATATATGTTTCTAAAATTTTATAAAAAATGGAGGTGTGCAACATACTGTAACCAATGGATAAACACAAGCATATTGAAAATTTGAATATAACGGTCAATTTTCCATGGTTTATCATACTCCAAGGAATAGGAATGTTGAATCCGGAGAAAATTCCGAAGCATACACGCAGGAATAAGAATTCCATGAAAGCATGGTGGAGGATCGACCATGGATCGACCTTATCATTTGGAGGGAATACATTTTTGAATTTAAACAAAACGTGCGCTTGTTATATGGAAGAAACACGTGTGTGTTTTATTGAATCACAACACGTGCATGTTGTATTGATGAAAAATGGGTGTGCATTTTATTGAATCACAATGTGCTCTCCTTTTCAAATACTACAATGAGTGCTTGGTTTTTCAATTATACCAATAATTTTATGTCCCCCCCACTCCCCTCTTTCCCCTAA